>PKMM01048770.1:417711-486009 GCA_002933915.1 Eutrema heterophyllum | reverse complement strand
TTAGGCTCTTTCTTTAGCCTTGAACCGATTTCTTCTCACCCTCTTCCTCACTTCACTCACCATTCAATCCAGCTTATCCTAACCATTCTATTTCCCAGTTCCTGAGTTATTTATCTAAGGAAGATAAGCCTTGTCGTTCCTTTCTCTTACAAGATTTTTCAATTGTATGCATTTTCAAGAAAAAGGCCTCACTCACAAATAACAAGGGTATGAAACAATTGGCTTAGGTGATGAGGTGGGGAACTACCTTAAAAATGAGGATAACTACCCGAAATAGCACAAGAGTGGCAAAGCGGATAAGAAAATTCGAGTATATAATTTAAGACCATGAGAATGCATTTCGAACCTTTAGGCGAATGTTCAAGTTAGGTTCAAGTAAATAGAGTTGGAATCAAATCACAGCAAGCTTCATCCTAATCAAAGACAAGCAAGCCAAGAGATCAAAGCATGAATTTTCCAATTTTTCAAAGCGGTTTATGCATCATAACATGTTTATCAAGGGCAATGTTTTCAAAGTTCATGTGTTTAATCATTGTCCCCTATGCAAATGAGTGAAATCCTACAAGTTTCTAGACTCAATCCTAAAAATGAAGAATGAAAAATCAAATCCTAAATTATAAAAATGATTTTTGTTTTTTTGTTTTTTTGTAATGCAAATGCAAATGCAAAAATGAAAATAAAACAAAACAAATAAAACTCAGATTAGTACTCTCCCCCGGACTTGAATTACACCGTCTCGGTGTATCACAAGCTCGAGAAATATCACAGAAGAAATAAAAAACGAAATACGAAAATAAAAAGAAAGATGTCTTGAAATAGAATTTCTCACAATGTTTTTGATTTCTCGTTTCTTTCTAGGTTTGGTGGGATGTGCTTGGGCGCTCCTCGGGGTTGGCGGACTCAGTTGCCTCGTCATCAAACTGCTCGTCTTTGTTGGTTCTTCTTCATCGGACGAGGAGACGTAGTTGGGCGGTTGGAGCTTCTTGAGCTTGCGGAAGAGCTTCGAAAACAGCTTCTTTTGGACCTCGTTGATTTTCCTTTGCGTCTTGTTGATCTTCATCTGCATCTTGTACATTTGATGAATAATCTTTTCCCGCTTAGTCCTTGGGTTGAAGTCGATTTCGGGAAGGTCGTAATTGATGTCCCCGTAAAGATCTTCGCTCGCCTCCTCAGTCATCGGAGTGTCTTCTTCGATAGCTTGTTGATGCTCATCTTCGTCTTCGACGACGACATCAAGAAACTCGTTCTCTCGCAACCTGAACTCAATGTTTTCCAACCCCAAAAGTGTAGTTCTCGCGGTGTTCGGCAGCTTGTAGGTCCTCAACTTTTTGCTCGCGTCGTTCAACTTGTAGATGAACTCCCCATTGTCGCAACCTCCTTTCAAGAACCAATTCGCCACAAGGTATTTGCGGTCGATGTAGTTGCGGCGTGTGTTCGGCGCATAGCGTCGTAGGTCGACTCCCGCTTTTGCTAGGAGCGGTGTAAGAAACCCTCCTAACCATAGATGCGGCTTCTTCGCCGTCTTAGCCCAAGACCTGAAACTCATAAGTCGCGTCGCTAGGAGACTCATGTAGTTCACATTATCACCCAACTCGTCGTCAATGGAATCTCTGTCGCCATCTCTCAACAAACCCTTGATCCCTTGGTAGATCAAACACAGCTCGTCTAATTTCACCGCTTCTGTCTCATTCCTCGCGTAGAAGGTGTTTGCTAGCAGCTTGCAAACATATCTGAGCACCGGGTTTCTCACCAAAGTCGTCTTCGCGCTATGGCTTGAGTAAAAGCCCTCCGCAATACTTTTCCACACTGTATTCCCAGCATACAGCACCGGGAACTGGACTTGGGTCTTCTTTGCAAACCCGTACGCCTCGCACACATCAAAGATGGACAATGCATACTCGTTGTCATCCACCTTGAATCGAAGCATTCCTTTTTGCGCTTTCTTCTCCGCCACGTCCGTGTAATCAACCGTCACGGTTGCCAATAATTGCCTGACTGGGTGTTCGTATGTTGGTACGTCCATCCTCGTCAAAACTCCCATACCAATCGAGTCCAAGAACGTACTCACGTCATCCAACAAACCCATCTTTGCTAAAATCTCATGATCCGGAAACCGCGTTGAGTGGATCGTAAACTTCTCAAACAGCTTTAGAGATTTCTTCTCCGTCGATGTCCACACCACGGGGACTCGTTCACTCGTATTGTTACCACTTGATCCCCGCGCATTGTTACCACTCGATCCCCTCGCTCTTTTGCCCATCGCTTTTCTTGTATTCGTTGCCATTCCCTACAAAAATAATTTGGAAATTAAGAACATGGCAATTTATAATCAAGCAAATAATCCCATCAATAATCTAGAGCATAATCTCAACAATTCTTAGAATTCACCAATTTCACAAATTCACAAATATACCAACAAAAATCCCATAATCCAGTTATTGTGAGTTCATGGTGAATCAAACTTATTGTAATTATTTATGAAGTCCAAATGAATCAATTTCAATCAAAAAACCTCGAAATTTTGACAAATCCCGTTTTCAAAAATCGTCACTATTCACGCTCAAGAACACTAAGAAATTTCTCACTCAAAAACCATGATTCGTTCTCTAATCGAGGTTCTCCAAGGTCTAACCATCCTAGAACTAGCATTTGACAGTAGAATCCATAGCAAATTCGATCTAGTTCATGAGAAATTGAAGATTTTCAAACCTTTGTAAAATCCATGGAAATTAGGGATTTGAAGTTGTTTACCTTGAGAAATCGATGGGGGTTGGTCGAAATCGATTTGGAATGAGATTGGGTTCGAAAAACGAGTGAGATGAGCGAAGATTTGAGCAAAATCGATGGAGCAAATAGAAGACTAAACCAGAGAGAGAGGTTTGAAAACACGAAAACACAGAGACTCACATGTTCATGAAGCAAATAGAATACTAAACCAGAGAGAGAGGTTTGAATTTTTTTTTTTTTTAGAAGTTATTGCGGCGAGAAGAGAAGAAGGAGAGAAGAAAATTGGGTTTTAAACCCAATTTTTTTTTTTTTCTTACTTACCTGGGCTTGGGATCGGTTAACAACTGATCTGGGAACCGATCGGTGTTTTGTTGTAACGGATCACATTTTTGCAACTGATTTGAACAACCAATCCGGGAAAATCTTGATCGGTTAACACGATCTGAGCAACCGATCCAGCATGTCTGTTTTTGTGACTTTTCTCGTTTTGATCCCGATCGTTCTCCTGCGAATCCCCATGCCCTGTAACACTAAAACACACTAAAACAAGGAATAAAACAAGGAATAAAACAAGTTTAAAGCAAACATATAGACATATTTATAAAGGATACCATGGGATTGCCTCCCAAGCGTGCTTGTTTTAAGTCCCTAAACTTGACTTTGTTGACGCCTCATGCGTTTTGGGGGTCGGAAAGAGGAACCATTGCTTGTTCCTCGATCATAATGTCTGCCAAGTATGGCTTGCAACGCTGCCCATTCACCGTGAAATCTTCCCCGAAATTGTTGCACAGTTCTATCGCCCCATATGGGTGGACTTCTTTGATTGTGAATGGTCCCGACCACTTCGATTTTAACTTCCCAGGAAACAATCTAATCCTTGAGTTGAATAGCAGGACTTGGTCCCCGGTTTTGAAGTCTCTCTTCAGAATCTTTTTGTCGTGGAAGGCTTTCGTGCGTTCTTTGTAAATCCTTGAGCTCTCATAAGCTCCTCGGCGAATTTCCTCGAGCTCTTCCAATTGTATTAACCTCTTCTCGGAGGCTGTCTTGAGGTCGAAGTTAAGGAGTTTGGTTGCCCACAACGCCTTGTATTCTATCTCTATCGGAAGGTGGCAAGATTTCCCGTAGAGCAAGTTAAACAGAGTCGTTCCAATCGGCGTCTTGTAAGCCGTTCGATATGCCCATAGAGCGTCATCCAGCTTTGTGGCCCAATCCTTCTTCGTTTTTCCCACCACATTCTCCAGAATTTTCTTTATTTGACGGTTTGATACCTCCACTTGGCCATATGTTTGGGGATGATAAGGTGTAGCTACCTTATGTTTCACTCCGTGCTTCTTCATAAGCCCTTCAAATACTTTGTTGATGAAGTGGCTTCCTCCATCGCTTATGACAACACGTGGTCGATACTAACTACATGAAAACAGAAAACGCGACTTTTTACAAGTCTGGAGAGTTTGCACTTTGGTCCAGAAGTCTTTAATAATTACAAAAAGCCCCAAAACGTGTTCTAGCATTATAATTAGGTTTTTCAGCCACTTTTGTTGGCTAAGCTTGATTTTAGTTTTGTTCTGGTTGAGAGAGATTTCTGAGAGAGACAATTCTGAACTCTTGTTTTACTCTTATGTCTTATTTTATTTGATGATCTATTCAATCATGTTGCTTGTTTCATTCTCCATGTCTGAGTAGTTCTCTTGTTAGGTTCAGGGTTCTCATAAGGGTTTTCTTTGAATGTTAGGTTAATTGACTGATTAGGATTCACCATCTGAATTAGTTCTTCGCCTTAGGTTGTTCCCATAGCTAATTCTAGGTTGACGAATCTAGAATTTAGATCTTAGGATAATTGGTTAGGCACGAGAGTGCGATTAATTACCTGACAGAACCTAGGTGAGCAAAATAACTATTCGCAAAGAGATTTGGTTTAGTTGTTTTGTGAACATATCAAACTTGAAATAAAAGCTGGGTTAGACTTTAGGATTCGCAAAGAGATTTGGAATTCTAGGATTTAGACTTAGATAGTTTTCGCAACGAGAGTTGGTTAGCTATACTTTAGTGATTTGAGTTTTAGAACCGCGCTAAATCTGAATCCTGTTAGTTAGTTATCTACATTCATTGAATTCCTGAGAAATACCCTGAGCCTAGCTTCTTTCCAATTGTTTTACAACTCGTTTAATTTACGCATCTGCTTTTAATTACATTGTTGGTTTAGTTTAATTCTGATCTGAATAATCTATTGCGTGATTTCTGGAGTTCTTGTGTTCGACCCCTAAACTATACTGCAACACTGCTTTAGTACTTCTTAGGGTATTAATTTGAGCATATCAGACAACCACCAAACGAAGAACCATATACAGAGAAGTCATCCATAAAAACTTCCATTATATCCTCAATGTAATCGGAGAAGATAGACATCATACACCTTTGAAAAGTCACGGGTGCATTACACAAACTAAACGGCATCCTTCGATAAGCAGAGGTACCGTATGGGCACGTGAAAGTCGTCTTCTCTTGGTCGCTCGGGTATATTGGTATTTGAAAGAAACCCGAGTAACCATCGAGGAAGCAATAATATGAATGATGTGCAAGTCTTTCAAGCATTTGATCAATGAATGGCAAAGGAAAATGATCTTTCCTAGTTGAAAAATTCAGTTTCCTATAGTCAATGCATACTCTATGGCCCGTGATGGTTCTGGTTGGGATCAATTGGTCTTTTTCATTTTTGATTACGGTCATTCCCCCTTTCTTTGGAACTACATGAACCGGAGAGATCCAAGTACTATCCGAGATTGGATAGATTACTCATGCTTCAAGCAGTTTCAAAATTTCCTTTTTGACTACTTCTTTCAAGTTCGGGTTCAACCTTCTTTGGTGTTCAATTGAGGTTTTAGATTCATCTTCCAAGTGAATTCTATGCATGCACAATGATGGAGAAATTCCTTTTATATCATTCAAAGAATAGCCTAGAGCTTTCCTACTTTTTCAATTCATTCAAAAGCATAGTTGTTTCCTCCTCATTCAATGCATCATTTATGATAACCGGATATGTGGAGTTCGGCCCAAGAAACGCGTACCTTAGACCGTTAGGCAACGGTTTGAGTTGAAGTTGTGGAGCGTTGAGTTCGCTCCAATCATCCTCCACACTAGACTTACCATTGCTAGTGTCTTCTTTCTTCTCCACTTCCATGTTTTCTCCTAACTCCGAGAAATATGCTTCTTTGTTCCACGGCGGATGAGAATCAAGGATTTTCTCATATTCGATTGCCTCTTCGTTCACAAGCTCACTTTCTTCGCTCCCTTGTGTGTGGGCTACTTCTAGAGCGTCTTCCATGCTCAACTCCGCCAAGTACTCATCAACCATGTCATCTAAGGTCTCTATGTAGAAAACTCTTCCTTCTATGGTTGGCTTCTTCATCACTTCCATTATGTTGAATTTCAGAACCAGATCCCCCAAGTAGATCGATCATGCCGTTCTTCACGTCAATGATGGCACCCGCAGTTGCTAAGAAAGTTCTTCCCAAGATTATGGGATCTCATGGTTCTTCATCCATTTCTAGTACCACGAAATCAGTAGGGATGATGCAGTTCCCAACCTTCAATGGTAAGTCTTCAAGAATCCCAATCGGTAGTCGGATTGTTCTATCCGCTAGGACTAGTGAGATTCTCGTCTTCTTGAAGTTACTGTATCCAAGCCTCTTAGATACAGTCAGTGGCATGAGGCTCACGCTTGTACCGAGATCGACTAGACATCTTCCAAAGGACAAAGGTCCTAGTGTGCAAGGTAGCGTGAAGCTGTCCGGGTCTTTAAGCTTTTTAGGCAAGTTGTTATGGATTATGGCGCTACACTCGTGGTTAATCACTACCATGGCCTCTTCAAGCTGCCTTCTCTTGGTCATAACGTCCTTGAGGAGTTTATTGTACACTGGACATTCAAGCATAAGATCAGCAAATGGTATAGTCACTTGAACCGTCTTCATGATCTTCTTGAATTTCTAGAATTGTTTGTCCATGATTTGCCTCTTGAATCTTCCGGGCAATGGGATTTTTGGCTCGTATGGTGGAAGAATGAAATCCACCTTCTCTTTGATGACTCCAGATGATCCCCTATCATTCTTCTTCTCTTGAACGTCATAAATCAGACCATCAAAAGTACCATTCGCTTCATTTTGCGCCGGGATCGGTTTTGCTGATCTGTTGTTAACCGATCCAAGGTGTGCGATCGGTTGTGCAACCGATCTGGTAACCGATCGAGGATTCAGAATAACATGTCGCATATTTTGCAATCGATCATGAGAACCGATTTCAGTAATTCTGATCGGTTGACAACCGATCGGTGTAACCGATCCAGCCTCCCGTGCATTCAAATTTTCACCAAATCCATCTTGACTTGGTTCCTCAACTCCCACCACAATTTTTTCCCTTTTTGGTAGCTCAGTTCCACTCCTCAACGTGATTGCTTGACAATATTCCTTCGGGTTTGCTTCAGATTTTCCGGGCAAAACTTTGCTCGGTCCTTTCGATGTTGAGGCAACTTGAGCAATCTGGTTGTCCAGGCCTTTTACATGTGTTGACAAGTGCTCAATTTTGGCATTCAGCTCGTTGTACACCCCATCGACTTTGTTGTTGATATCTACCATCTTCTTGGTAAGCTCAATTTTCCCTTTAGCTTGGCCTTCCAAAATCTGTTGGAGCATACTTTGCACATCGTTTTGTGCACCTTGGTTCAATGAGCCTCCCTGAGCTTGGTTGTTGTTTGGCCTTAGTTGGTAGCCTTGCTGGTAGGTTGAGTTGTAGTTCCCTTGGTTTGCTTGAAAACCCCCTTGGTTTGCTTGAAAACCCCCTTGGTTTGGCTTGAAACCTCCTTGATTCGAATATAAGAAAGGTCTAGGTTGGAAACCTTGTTGTTGGAACCTTTGTCCTTGTTGTTTCTGTTGAGGGGGGTAGACTTGGTTCTGAGGATTCTCCACATTGTTGCTTCTATAAGACAGATTTGGATGGTTCCGATAGTTTTGGTTGAATCCTCCTTGGTTTCCTATGTAGTTGAGTTCTTCTTGGGATTCTTCACTTCCCTCTTTTACCACTTCTTGGTAAATCTGTTGCTGCCCTTCAAACTCTCCCACATAGTTGATCGATCTTTGGTTCACAAGTAAAACTTTGTCCCACTTATCGTTGGTGTCCTTGAACCTTTGATCTTCATACCTTGTATCCCTCACCGTTCGATCATATTCACCCCCATAGCCTTGGTCACTTTGAGCTAGATTTTCAACTAGTATCTCTCCATTAGCAACGTCTTGGCTAGCAAAACTCCCATTGTTTGCCGTGTTCAAAGCTAGTTGGTATTTCTCTAGAACTTCGCGGTGTAGGATCCCGAGAAGTGCTTCCTTGGAGACTCCATGGTGTGGATAAACTCTCGTGTAACCTTTCAATCTCTCCCATGCTTCATAAAACGACTCATTGGTTCCTTGCTTGAAGCTTGTGATGTCGTTTCTCAGCTTTGCTGTCTTTTGTCTCGAGAAAAACTTCCCCAAGAACTGCTTCTTGCATTCCTCCCAAGTTGGTATGGTGGTAGTGTAATGCCCCAGTACTCAGCTAGAAATCGGCCAAAGGGATTTTGGCCGAGACGGAAACCAATTTGGCCTAGATTAGACAGAAGTACCGGGGGGAGACCGAGAGGGTTGTCACCGATGGATCGAGTGACTGAACCATGAAGCTTAACCCGGTAGTCTAAGGGCTGGAAAGGTGAAAGTCTGGTCGAGGCGCCTTAAGGAATTGTCCGCGAAAATTGGGCTAAGGGCTTGGAACTCTAGTTTTACCGAGAGAACCTTCCGGGCGGGTGCTGGCAGACATGCGGTAAGAGATGAGCTCAAAAAGACTCGGGTAAAATATGTGGACCAGGTACGGCCACAACCGTTGCTTAGGTAACCGCTTTTGGATAGGACCAGGAAAAGTCCACAATTGCGGCTACGGATAAGAACGGAAGCGGATATGATCAAGGGCATGTGGATAAGCCACATAAGAGGATAAGGATGGAAACGGATAATCATGAATTGTGGATAAGCATGAAGTTGCGGATAAGATCAAGTGCATGACAGCCTGAGGTGTCAGGTTTTGGTATACCCTGGTCCATGTGTCGGATGCTAAGGGTGGATTAGTGTCTTAGGTAGAACACATGTCGCCACCTTAGACCCGGCCCTGCCACCTCGTGCTTAACCAAACCCCTATAAATAGGCTTGAGACCTCTTAGAGAAATCACGCAAAACCCTAAAAATCCTAAGGAAAACTCTCTCTAGGAAAGGGTTAGTCCGAACGCTTAAGCCGGGTGTAGGAAGTACGGTGGGAAGGGCCGAGACATGATCAGATCCAAGCTTCCAACCGAATCACTGTGAGTAATCAAGGTTTATTTAAATTCTATAGAGGTTGAATTATGGATAGTCTTGCTTGCGTAATTTGTTATGGGATGTATTGCGTGAAGCATGCATTGAGTATAGGTTACTCATGCTTGAATATTGCCTAAGTTACTTGGTGTGACTAGGAATATTGTGAATGTGTTGAGTGTTTATATTTCCGCTGCGTATTGATTTTATGCTAGGGTTGCATAATAGTTGAGATTGAGCTAGGTTGCGTAGTTCATGCATGCTAGGTTGTTAGGCATGGTTGCATAATTGTTAGGTCATGCTAGGTCGCATGGTAGAGATCCCGGGCTCACTAAGTAATTGTAGATTACTTATGATGCTGCTTTGTTGTTTTTAGGTAGCAGCCGGCTCGGGATGGAACCGACGGCTCCCGGCCGCGGTACGGGTTGCAAAGCCTTAGGCCGTGCTCGGGAATTTGTGGCCCTCGTGTCTAGGAGGCTCGGGTGGATCGGACAGGTGATCCGTGAATCCCGGCCGACCGGTCACGGGAGCCGCTACGTAGCGACCCCGGCCCGTCTCTGTGTGTGTGTGTGTGTGTGTATGTGTGCGGGGGAGCTCTTGTGTGAGTCCCGGCAGGCCATAGAGCGGTTCGGGGGGGTTACAAGTTTGGTATCATAGCATCGTTTAGAATCCGTGCTAGTTAGTCTGTTGATAAATAAAATAACATGTTTGTGTTTGTGTTGGAAGCTAAGGTTGGATTGATCTTTGTGAATGTCTTAAGAGCACCACGTACTAGCACCAGAGGTAGCTTAAGTAGGTAGTTCATGGAACCCGAGAGAATAGGAAGGACTTGAACAAGGAAATGTGAAGGACTTGAATAGAGGGACAATGCCATAGAGATAGTTTGAACCATGGACTGATGTCTGGGTAGGCCGGAAGGTTGAAGACTGGATCTAGAGTGAGTCCCTGGAGAGCCTAGGTTAGGTTGGCCAAGAGAATTCGGGACGAATTCTTTGTAAGGGGGGTAGAATGTAATGCCCAGTACTCGGCTAGAAATCGGCCAAAAGGATTTTGGCCGAGACGGAAACCAATTTGGCCTAGATTAGACAGAAGTACCGGGGGGAGACCAAGAGGGTTGTCACCGATGGATCGAGTGACTGAACCATGAAGCTTAACTCGGTAGTCTAAGGGCTGGAAATGTGAAAATCTGGTCGAGGCGCCTTAAGGAATTGTCCGCGAAAATTGGGCTAAGGGCTTGGGACTCTAGTTTTACCGAGAGAACCTTCCGGGCGGATGCCGACAGACATGCGGTAAGAGATGAGCTCAAAAAGACGCAGGTAAAATATGTGGACCAGGTACGGCCACAACCGTTGCTTAGGTAACCGCTTTTGGATAGGACCAAGAAAAGTCCATAATTGCGGCTACGGATAAGAACGTAAGCGGATAGGATCAAGGGCATGTGGATAAGCCACATAAGAGGATAAGGATGGAAACGGATAATCATGAATTGTGGATAATCATGAAGTTGCGGATAAGATCAAGTGCATGGCAGCCTGAGGTGTCAGGTTTTGGTATACCCTGGTTCATGTGTCGGATGCTAAGGGTGGATTAGTGTCTTAGGTAGAACACATGTCGCCACCTTAGACCCGGCCGTGCCACCTCGTGCTTAACCAAACCCCTTTAAATAGGCTTGAGAACCTATTAGAGAAATCACACAAAACCCTAAAAATCCTAAGGAAAACTCTCTCTAGGAAAGGGTTAGTCCGAACGCTTAAGCCGGGTGTAGGAAGTACGGTGGGAAGGGCCGAGACAGGATCAGATCCAAGCTTCCAACCGAATCACTGTGAGTAATTTCCGGTCATGTGAGGCAGCACATGATTAGGATTTAAATTAAGGTTTATTTAAATTCTATAGAGGTTGAATTATGGATAGTCTTGCTTGCGTAATTTGTTATGGGATTTATTGCGTGAAGCATGCATTGAGTATAGGTTACTCATGCTTGAATATTGCCTAAGTTACTTGGTGTGACTAGGAATATTGTGAATGTGTTGAGTGTTTATATTTCCGCTGCGTATTGATTTTATGCTAGGGTTGCATAATAGTTGAGATTGAGCTATGTTGCGTAGTTCATGCATGCTAGGTTGTTAGGCATGGTTGCATAATTGTTAGGTCATGCTAGGTCGCATGGTAGAGATCCCGGGCTCACTAAGTAATTGTAGATTACTTATGATGCTGCTTTGTTGTTTTTAGGTAGCAGCCGGCTCGGGATGGAACCGACGGCTCCCGGCCGTGGTACGGGTTGCAAAGCCTTAGGCCGTGCTCGGGAGTTTGTGGCCCTTGTGTCTGGGAGGCTCGGGTGGATCGGACAGGTGATCCGTGAATCCCGGCTGACCGGTCACTGGAGCCGCTACGTAGCGACCCCGGCCCGTCTCTGTGTGTGTATGTGTGCGGGGGAGCTCTTGTGTGAGTCCCGGCCGGCCATAGAGCGGTTCGGGGGCGTTACAGGTAGTAACCACGCTCTTCTCCCATTGAGCAGTCTTGTCTCCCAAAGAGAATGGGAAGAGAGTTAACTTGACAACGTCCTCCGAGACTCCATTCATCTTCACCGTGCCACAAAGACGGTCGAACTGATCGATGTGGTCGATCGGGTTCTCCAAAGCCATCCCTAAGAACCTTGAGTTCTGCACCATGTTAATGAGACTTGATTTAATCTCAAAGTTGTTGTTCGCAAATGGCGGTGGCCTTATCCCAGTAAGAACCCCTTGTGTAGTGGGTTCATCGAATGCACCAATCCTTTGTGGCTGTCTAGGAGGATGGATTGGCTGCCTCGGGTCTAAGCCCACTCCTTGGACTTTTTCTAGTGGTGGTGGCGGTTGGTTCTCTCCTAGGTGAGGAGGATCATTTCGTTGTGCGTCCATGCCTAGACGCCTCACGTGTTCAGCACGTTCTCTGGTTGCTCTTTGATTATCTCTCTCGTGCCTTCGAATGTCTAGCACAAGTGGTTGCAAGTTCTCTTGTCCTTGACTTCTTGTGTGCATACACTTTCAAAAACAAAGCAAAAAAAACAAAGTAGTTTAGTAACAAAGTAAAGAAAAATACTTAGACTTAGATAGAATCCAAATCCTAATGACTATTGCAATTCTCCCCGGCAACGGCGCCAAATTGATTAGTTGGTTTTCAACAGATCAATTACCCTAATGTGTAGACTACCGCAATCATAACGGTTTGTCGTTGAGTACTTAGAGATCGAATCCACAAAGAGAAAGAACATCACAGTACGAATACAAGAAACTACTTAAGCTAAGCTAAACGATTTTTGTTGGTTTTTCGTTCTAAAAACTAATTACGATAAAACTAAAAGTAAAAGACAAAGAATAAAAACATACAAGACAATTAAAATGATTCAAAGAAAACAAGACACTAAATCGATTTTACTCAAGAAAATAAGGATATGGATCGTAGGAAATGGCATTCGATTTGGAGTATTCGATGATTTACTAATGATGCTTATAATCACTCAATAAGCTGAATCCTATGGCAAGGAACACATACAAATAGTTTAACTCATTCTCATGATGCTAAACCCTTCATTGATAATTCAAATTAGCTAATCTCTCAATTGCTACAAAATTATCAACAAGCATAAAACACAAATCTTTTTTAGCCAATTAATGATCCTTAGTCACGATTCTCATCTTGCTAAACATCAAAAAAATGATTAGAAATCTTCTAGACAGTTGCCAAACCTCTCTCAAGTGTAACTTGTCCATTTTCTAGAAATTGAGTAGCTAGTTCAATCCTAGCCTTACGACCACTTCTAAACATGAGAACTTCTATAATCTTGTTCTAAACATCAAGAGATCATCATCTATCCCTTTAAATCAACCATTCCCACAATCCATAATAAAACTACTCACACATAACTAAATTACAAAACAAAACCGAACAAAAGCAAGACATAGTGAAAATAAGAAGATTGATAGAAAGAAGTTAACGGACTGTCTCCGTTATCATTTTGTGGCACTTCTGGTTCTTTCTATTCTTACACCGAATCGGGGGTGTTACAAGAAGAATCTTGTAGGTTTTGTGTCTCGTTCTACCTGTTTTTGGAGAAGCTAGTAAGGTCTCTGGATTGTGGTTTAGCTTAACTATGTGATGGCCGACATCGGGGAATGATCTTGGCAGAGTGAGTAAGATATCCATGATTTTTTAGGTTGGTGTAGTTCCGTTCAGTGCTAGATCTTGGATAAGTTGGGTGAGCCTCGATTAGATGACATTGAGGGCGATCTACGATCTATGGCATTGAAGATTTATCTAAGTATTAGTGTTGTTTTCCTCGGATTTCCAGTGAAAGAGCTTCTGATATGCGGATAAATTTTTCACAGTCTGCCAAGTTTTTATCCGATAGCCTTATCTAGATTTCCTTTTCTCCTCGAATTTTCATGATCGTTATCGCTTCATATGGACCGAGTTTCGTATTATCTTAACTTCCATGTTTTTTTATATGCTCAAATATAATACCCTAAAGTACTAAAGCAGTAGTTGCAGTAAGTTAGGGGTCGAACCACAAAGACTCCAGATATCACTCAATAGATTGCAAGATTTGAATTAAGCTAAATCAATAGATTAAACAGAAAACAACTAAGATTATCAAGTGGGTTGTAAATTCAATGGGAAAAACTAGGTTCAGGGTATCTCTCGGGAAATCTGAGAATGCAGACAAAACAATCTATCAGGATTCAGATTTAGCACGGTTTTTGAACTCAAATCACTAAGTTATAATTAACCAATTTTCGTTGCGAGAATTATCTAAGTCCAAATCCTAGAATTCCAAATTTCTTTGCTAATCCTAAGGATCTAAACCAGCTTTAGAGTTCGGGTTTGATATGTTCACAAAACAACTAAACCAAATTTTTTTGCAGATAGTTATTTTGCTCACCCTAGGTTCTGTCAGGTTTCCAATCACACTTTCGTGTCTAATTGATTAACCTAAGATCTAAGTTCTAGGTGATCAAGCTAGAATTAGCACTAAGAACAACATATGGTGAAGAACTTAATTGATTATGAATCCTAATAAATCGATCTATCTAACATACAGAGAAGTCCTTTTATGAGAACCCTAAACCTAAAAGAGAACTACTCAGACATAGAGATTAAAGAAAGCAACATGACTGAATAATACTTCAATAGATAAAATAAGAATAGAGTAAAACAAAGGTTCGAAATCTTTTCTCTGGCGAACAAAGTTCAGACTTGTCTCCTTCAATTGCTCTCAACAAAAACCAGAATAGAATAAAGCGTCGTCAACAAAAGTGGCTGAAAAACCTAATTATAAACCAAAAATACATTTTGGGGCTTATTGTAATTATTAAAGTCTTCTGGACCAATGAGCAGTTTCGTCAAACTTCAGAAAAGTCGCGACACTTGTTTCTCTACAGATGGTATCGATCGAGACCATAAGTGGTATCGGTCGATACTCGGACTCCAAATCGACCTTCTCAGCTACATGATCTCTGCTTTGCTCCAAAAAGCTCCAGAATGCTTCAATATCTCGAATTATGCTCCAAACGTACCTAAAACCTGAAAAGACTCTAAAAGACTCCAAAAACACTATAAAGACTCAATAAAAAGGACTTATATCATGGTCAAAAACGGGTAAAAACCATGATATATCAACTCCCCCAGACTTAGCCTTTGCTTGCCCTCAAGCAAACAGAAAACCAAACCAGAGAAAGAAGTTTGAAAACAAAGGAGACTCACATGTTCTTGAAACATTGCAATGACCCTTTTTTTCCTAATGTCTTCTCATTACTTTACCAGTTCAAGATCTAACCACCATGTACTTCTCCGTAGACATTCGCAGCTTCCCAGACTCCACACATTATTTCACAACATTATCCATCCAAGCCTTCATCGCCAGTTTCATCGTTGTGTTCAGAGCCAAGAACCTTCTAGATTCGTTCTCATACAATATCATGATAAAAGAACCACCCAATTTTCACACTTTTTGGTATTGTTTCCTCTCCCCAGACTTATTTCTCTTTATGCTTCTTTTCTTTTTTCAATTTTTTTTTATTTTTATTTATTCGCATATACAAATCAAGGTTTGAGACGCGAGTATTGATGGTGTTTGCCACCGAATCCCCGGTTCTTCCTTCTCTATGTATCAAAGGAGTAGGCGAATAGTGGTATCGCAGGAAATTTTCCTAACCTCGCTTCCAACCTTTGTGTGATCATTCCTTTCCAAGTAGAATAATGGGATCGCTAGAAATTTTCCTAGCCCTCTACTCAGAAGAAAATCATTTCATCTTTTATGCTCTTATTTATTAACTTATAACAAGGGAGAGAGATACCATTACTTTAAACACATGGGTTCCTTTGTCATATATGAATGAGGAATCAAGCTCTATGGACATCAACCACATCGATGAAGTGCAAAAATTTGGCTCAGGCTCGAATGAACTCTACTGGAAACATGGGTGTCTTCTAGTTAACTGCTCAGCCTTTGGATTTTTCATTAGTCCGATCTAAAACTGATTCTGTAACAATGGACACTCAGAAGCAAAGTCAAAACAGTAGATTCAAGAACAAGATCATAATCTCCAATAGGTTTTGACTCAATAAAACAAATTTGACACAAAAACGACTGATTCTAAGAACAACAAAAACGTTGCCAGTAACTACCTCCCCCAGACTTAAACAACACTGTCCCCAGTGTTATCTAGCCTAGAGTTGGTAAAAGAAAAACAGAAAAGCTGAATGGATTGGTGAAAATCGAAGGAATCGTACCTGGGTGACGGGTATCGACCGATACCATTCTGGTATCGATCGATACAAGGGATACTGGTCGATGCAATTTTGATATCGATCGATCTGTAGCTCACGGTCCCTTAAGAAATGCCCAGCTCCTTTGTCGTGTGGATGGGGTCGATCGATGCCGGGTGGGTGTCGATCGATACTGCTCTTCTGAATCTACTGCTGCACATGAAACACAAGACACAAAAATAGAAAACGTATGTACAGACTTACCAGTGGGTCGCCTCCCACCAAGGGCTTGTTTAACGTCACGAGCTTGACTTTACTGACGTTCAGGCAGTGGGGGCAGTGGGTGCATCAACTAGAGACACAATGTGTCCGTCTGGAAATCTCGGCTTTCGCCCAATAGTGTTTCACCCGCTGTCCATTGACAGTGAACTCCTTGCCCTCAGTACTTATCAGCACAACTGCACCGTGTGGTCGGACTTCCTTGATTGTGAAGGGACCTGACCAACGAGAACGCAATTTACCAGGAAACAATTGCAAACGAGAGTTATATAGAAGTACCTAGTCATTGGGTTCAAAGTGTCGAGAGAGGATCTTCTTGTCGTGATACTCCTTAGTCCTCTCCTTGTATAGCTTCGAGTTCTCATAGGCAAGGTGCCTAATCTCATCCAGCTGGTTCAGTTGAACCAATCGCCTCTCTGCAGCAGACTTGATGTCAAAGTTCATCAGCTTGGTAGCCCAGGCTGCCTTGTGAAATGGTGTAGTACCAAGCGGTGTCTTGAAAGCAGTCCGGTAGGCCCATAGTGCACCATCCAGCTTGGTAGACCAATCCTTTCGAGTTGTACCCACTGTCTTTTCCAGAATCTCCTTGATTTGCCTGTTGGAAACTTCGACCTGCCCACTAGTATGAGGATGATATGGAGTGGCCACACGATGATTCACACCATGCTTCTTCAGCAGCTTCTCGAAAACCTTGTTAATAAAGTGAGTGCCACCATCACTAATAACAATACGAGGTATGCCAAATCGAGGGAAAATAATGGACTTAAACAGCTTAAGAACCACTGAAGAGTCGTTGGTTGGACTAGCAATCGCTTCCACCCATTTGGACACATAGTCCACAACAACCAATATGTACCTATTCTTTCGTGATGAAGGAAAAGGACCCATAAAATCAATGCCCCAGCAATCAAAAACTTCCACCTCAAGGATGAAGTTATGTGGCATCTCATGTCGCCTACTGATCTTCCCTCTCCTCTGACAGACATCACACTGCGAGATGAAGGCATGGGCATCCTTAAACATCGTAGGCCACCAAAAGCCTGCTTGAAGAACCTTGGACACTGTCTTGAAAGTAGCAAAGTGTCCAGCATACTCAGACCCATGACAATGGTACAACACCTCTGGTACCTCAGACTATGCAATACATCTCCTGTACATCCCATCAGAACAGTGCTTGTACAAGTAAGGTTCATCCCAGAAGAATCTCCTTATGTCACGCATGAATTTCTTCCTGTCATACTTCTGTAGGTGCTTGGGCTCGTCAGCTGCAGCATGATCATTGGCGATATCAGCATACCAAGGTCGACCAGGAGTAGCTACATGATTGTGCGAGTTTTTCACCGCTCGGCACGTCAATTACCCTCAACGTGCACAACACCGCAATCATAACGGTGTGTCGTTTGTAGCACTTCAAGGTATCGATCCACAGGGAATAGAGACTACGCACCGAAGATGCGAGAAACGAACTAATCTAGAGCCAAACTCTTTTGAAGTTTGTATTTCCAAAAATTTTTAGATGATGTTACAAGAGGAATTGCACCTCCTTATATAGCAATACAAAAGCACACTTATTACAATTTTAAATCTTGCATAAAGGAAAAAGAAAAAGAAAAAGAAGAATGATAATGTTGAAACATGATTGTGTCCAACACTCAATCCTTTATGGGTGGCTTGAAAGTGAATGAGTTGGTTTCAAGGTGAAAAAGTTGTGGTGGTGGGGAATGGTGGAAAGTGCAAACCCGATCTGCTTGACATGCTTTTAGTAAATCGATCATATCTTTTGAACCACAGCTCTGATTAACACGAATCTAACGGTCACGTGAAGCTAACTCAAATGTCTACAACTTTGATCAAGACCTCAGATTAAACTGGGCGCGGGAAGGTCTTCATCCGGATTTATCTTTAGACACGTTGTTCTTGACTCTTAATCCGAAGCGGTTTGGATCGAGTGTGCACAACGATCCTGGGGTCGATCCTCTCTTCTTTTTGCTTATTTTTCTTCTTCTTTGATCCTCCTTCAAGTTTCAAACGTCACCTTTGATCCAAGTACTTCCACGTACATAAAATGACATAAAATATTACAAAATACCACAAAGACTCTCTAGGACTTCTAAAATACAAATGAATAATTATGAGACATAAAATGCACTAAAACACATTAAAAATACTCAAAAACAAAATAAAACTAATAGAAATAAATACTCTAAAACGTGTAAAATATGCGTTTATCACTACAGCAGCGAGAAATTTCTCAACATCAAAGTGATCCATAGGCAAAAATGGTCTGGCTGGCGACGGGTATCGACCGATACTAGGTGAGTATCGATCGACACCAAAACCTGCAGCTCGTGAAAATTGTAGATTTTCGGCAGAAACTATGTGAAACCCAGTCTCGATGAAGTAAATGTTCTCCTCAGGTAGGAAATCATCAATAGGCACGTCTTCATCGATTCTCATCCTCGAGAGATGGTCTGCAACTCCGTTCTCGACGCCCTTTTTGTCCTTAACTTCGATGTCTAAACCTTGGAGCAAAAGGACCCAACGACATAGGCGAGGCTTGAGATCCTTGTTCTGCAGCAAGTACTTGAGAGCTGCATGATCTGTGTGGACAGTTACTTTACTCCCAATCAAATAAGATCGAAACTTCTCAAAAGAGAAAACAACTGCAAGTAACTTATTTACGTGTTTTACCACACCAATTAATCTAATGTGTGTACACTATCGCAATCATAACGGTATGTTGATGTAACACTTTAGGATCGAATCCACAGGGAGAATGAATAACACACTAAGAATTCAAGAAACTATTTAAGCTAAGCGATTTAGTTTTTTTTTGGGTTATTGGTTTTAGAAACTAAATAATTAAAACTATTAATTTTAAAAGAGAAATTAAGATGAAAATGATTATAACAATTTAAGGGACAGAATTTGAATCACAATTATAAGAATTCTAGAAAGCACAAATAAAAATCGGAATTTAAATCAAGAAATTACAACAGAATTTAAGACATGGGTTTTCGGGTTTGGTATTTCGTAAATGTTTGATAATTGAGAGATGATGTTTAAAACGATTAAATAAATTTATTTCCTAGATCATGATCACTTAATTTAGACTAGCTCATTTCCATGACACTGATCCTTTTATAAACCATTTATTTAAACTTATTTCCCAATTGCAAATAAAAGATTTATAAACTATGAACTCAAGATCATTTTAATCACAATTCACCTTAGACTTCTATTTCCATAGGTTAAGAATGAAAAGCATGAGATGAAAATTACAAGACAAATCGCAATCCCCTTCCGGGTAGCGATTTATCTAAAATCAAGAAATGGTTTTCCAACTCACTTCTAGCTTTAAGATTATTTTCAAAACATGAAGATAAATTAAATTCTAGATTTAAACATCTCCAATCTTTTAAATCAAAACATCATAAACTACCAAACCCTTAACCCATTATAGAATTACTCACACATAATTAAATAACAATAATAGATGATATAAATGAAAGACATAATTTAATAAATAAGAAAAGAGGAAGAGTTTTAGAGAAAATCTTCTCTATATGAAAATGATGAACACTCCTTCGTAAGCATGAAAGGAAAAACGAAAATGAGAGAAAAGAGAGAGTGTTTAAGAGCATGATTATCGGAGTCTCTTAAGGGTCTCTTAAGGAGTCTCTTATGCATATTTTAATAATTTATTTAATCAGAAAATATTAAAATGGTAAGAGACGTCTCTTATTTTGGAGACGCAAGATACGTATCTTATTTGATACGTGGTAAATTGTGAGGGTTTCTTAACCCATTTTAATATTAAATAAATGGTTAAGAACCCATGAAGGGTTCTTGCAATAATCATGCTCTAAGCTTTGAGTAGAAGATGTGTTTATATTGTGAGTTGATGATTTTAGTTCTTCCCATTACATTGGTATTTATAGAAGATGTGAGGGGTTGTTAAGCTTCCATTGTTGAAACATCCAGCTTTCATTGTTGAAAAATCCAGTTTCTTTTGTTGACAGCTTCTTTTGTTGACAGCTTCCATATTTGACTACCAAAGGTTTGGTGAAGGTTGTGAGGGTTGGTGAAGGTTTGATACGTCTTCACCAAATCGGTCATAACTCTTGAATTAGATCTCCGAATGATATGAATCCGGCGCCCACGTGAATCTAACTCATTGTCTACAACTTTGATCAAGACCTCATATTAAACTGGGCGCGGGAAGACCTTCATTTGACACGATCTTTCAGCCGCTCCAGATTACCTCTGCATTTTCCGGGAAAGATATGTCATCAGTAAATCGCTCGGATTTCTTGGACTTCTGGTGCGAATGACATGGAACCACTTCCGTTGGAAAGCTAACTCAATTTTGTATAACTTTCATGCAAAGTTCCCAAGCTAATTCCAAATGAAAGGGCTTCATCCAATTTTATCTTTTAGATCCCGCAAACCGATCAACTCTCGTTTATGCTCCATTTGCGTCTTTTTTATATTCTCCTTCAAGCTCCAAGCATCTTCTTTGATCCAAATCACTCACAAGTACCTAAAAAAACTCCAGCAAGCCACAAAAAGACACAAAAGAACCTATGACATCTAAAATGCTAGACAATACAAAATAAGACTCAAATGCATGAAAACATTCCAAAAACTATACAAAATGGGAATAAAACTAATAGAAATAAACACACTAAAACATGCAAAATATGGTGTTATCAGTAACTCCTTATATGTGGTACCGTAGTTCCTCTGAGCATCATCCAACGTCGTGCTGGCATAGTAGATAACTTGAAGTTTCTTGTCTTTCTTCTGACCCAGAACTGAACCAACTGCAAAATCGCTCGCGTCGCACATAACCTCAAAAGGCATATTCCAATCCGGAGGTTGGACAATAGGAGCACTCACCAAGGCTTTCTTAATCTTCTCAAAAGCTGCAAGGCAATCAGGGGTGAAATCAAATGTGACTTCTTTACATAACAGGGCGGTGAGTGGGCGGGCAAGCTTGGAGAAGTCCTTGATGAAACGTCGATAAAACCCAGCATGACCAAGGAAGCTTCGAATGTCTTTCACAGATTTCGGTGGTTGTAGGCTTGTCATGACTTGAATCTTAGCTTTGTCAACCTCGATCCCAGCCTTAGAAACCTTGTGCCCAAGAACGATGCCCTCCTGAACCATAAAGTGACACTTTTCCCAATTAAGGACCAAGTGTTTCTCCTCGCATCTCTGTATCACCTTGCACAAGTTATCCAGACAGTTCTTGAATGACGATCCATAAACTGAAAAATCATCCATGAACACCTCCATAAACTCCTCAATCATGTCTGTGAAGATAGACATCATACACCTCTGAAACGTTGATGGAGCGTTACATAATCCAAATGGCATTCTGCTGTAGGCGAATGTGCCATAGGAACATGTAAAGGTCGTCTTCCCCTGATCCTCTGGATGTATAGGAATCTGGAAAAAGCCTGAGTACCCATTAAGAAAACAGTAGTATGGGTGACTCACTAACCTTTCCAACATCTGGTCAATGAATGGCAATGGGAAGTGATCTTTCCTTGTGGCCGCATTCAACTTCCTGTAGTCAATACACATCCGATGACCAGTGATTGTCCTTGTAGGAATCAGCTCATCCCTCTCGTTCTTCACCACAGTGATTCCTCCTTTCTTGGGCACAACGTGAACTGGGCTGACCCAAGAACTGTCTGAGATGGCATAAATGATCCCTGCTTCCAACAGCTTCATCACCTCCTTTCTGACCACTTCCTTCAGGTTCGGATTCAGCCTCCTCTGATGCTCAATTGAAGCCTTTCACTCGCCCTCAAGGTGAATCATGTGCATACATAGATCTGGGGAGATACCTGAAATGTCATCAAGAGAATAGTCGAGAGCTTTGCGATACTTGCGCAGCTTGCTCAGCAGTAAGGTAATCTCTGCGTTGTTCAAGGAAGCATAAACAATCACAGGATATGTGGAATTGGGGCCAAGAAAAACGTACATTAGGTTCGCTGGAAGTGGCTTAAGTTCGATTTTAGGAGCTTTCTCCTCACTTCAATCACCAAGCACATCAGCTTTCTTAGGAGTTTCAGTGAACTCCCCTATCGCGCACGCCTGGTATCGATCGATACCCTCAGTGGTGTCGGTCGATACTGCTCCAGTTGTGTCGAGCATCTTAGCATATCCAGCAGCAACTTCACTCAAGTACACCTCTGACTCAGCTGAACAGACCAACGCCCTCTCCAATGGGTCCTCAGGATGCATCTCCAGAAAATACTCTTCAGCTATGTCACTGAAGGTATCAACAAAGAAAGTCTGCCCATCGATGGTTGGCCTCTTCATCATCTTCTCCATGTTAAAAGTCATGACCAAATCACCGATGTTAAGAGCTATCTTCCCATTCCTGCAATCAATCAAAACACCAGCTGTTGCTAGGAATGGCCTTCCCAGAATAAGAGGATCTCTGGGCTCTGCGTCGTACTTCAGGACAATGAAATCAGTCGGGATTAAACAGTTCCCGATTATTATCGGAACATCTTCGAGCAATCCTTCAGGAAGTCGAACTGCGTGATCAGCAAGTATCAGAGAAATCCTGGTGGACGTAAAATCTGTCATTCCCATTCGCTTAGCAACCGAGTATGGCATAAGGTTCACACTCGAGCCAAGATCGCACTGAGAACGTTCGAATCTCTCTGTGAAAATCGTACAGTCCAACACAAAACTCCATGGGTCTGGTAGCTTCTCTGGAATATTGTTAAGCAGGATCGCACTGTACTCATGAGTAAGCATCATCACTCCGTCTTCAAGGTTCACATTGCTCGATACCATCCGCTTGACATATCTCCTGAAGGCTGGTGAAGTCTTGGTAGCATCGATAAAAAGAAGCTCAACAATCAACTTATCTAGCATCGTCTTGCATCTGGAGTCTTCCACTTCCTTCTTGGTCTTCCTAGGAAGTCGAGGGAAAGGTATCTTGGGCGTATAGACTCTTCATGTACTCAACTCGGGCTATTTCTCGACTTCAGGGTCAGTGTCGATCGATACAAGATTGGTATCGATCGACACACGAGGGCTTGAGATGTCCCGTGAAAGTATATGCACTGGTGTCGATCGACACTGGCTGGTGTCGGTCGATGCTTGTTGTCTCGAAACGTCTTTGGCAGATTCTTGGACGGGTATCGACCGATGCTGGCTGGTATCGATCGATATTGGGGCGATTTTGGGAGCCTCATCATCGTCATCTTCCGCAAGAATGACAAAATTCTCTAGAGTAGAGGTCTTCTTCACTCATGTACTGACCTTTTTTCCACTTCTCAAGGTGATGGCATGAACATGTTCCCTTGGATTCACTGTTTTCCCTGGAAGAAAACCTTCATGTCTCTTCACAGCATCTGCGGTCTGAGCGACTTGAGTTTCCAGCCTCTTCTGATGAATGCTAAGAGCTTCAATCTTTCCATTGAGGTCTGTGTACATAGCATCCATCTTCCCATTGAAATCCACTGTCATCTTCTGCTGTCCCTCGATAAGCTGTTCGAGCATAGACTCGATCCTGCTTTCCTGAGTCTTGGGCGGTGGAGATTGATAGGACGAACTCCCATAGGCACGCGTGTAATCGCTGCTCTGCATTGGTTTCTGGGCAAAGGTATTTTCTCCAAAACCTGAGAGCTTGAAATCAGACTTGAATCCTCCTCGCTGAGCATTGTTGGTGAAGCCTCGGTTGTTGTTGTACTGATATCGCTGATTTTGAAAACCAGCACATTAACAAATTATGCACTGAATCCAGCTTCGCATGCACCTCAGCAATCTGCGACCCATCAATGCTCCCATTCAGCCTCTTCCGCTCAAAATCTGTATTCTTGGTGCTATTGCTAGACGCCAAGTTCTCAATCAGCACATAAGCATCTTCGGGATATCTCGTGTTGAAATTCCCATTGCTCGCAGCATCCAGAGCATCTTGATACCTCCAATCGATTCCTCTGAAGAAGATACCCAGCAACTAAACCTGAGTAAACCTGTGATGCGGGCAATCTCTCTGATATGATCTGAACCTCGCCCAAGCGGCTTTAAAAGCTTTTGTCGCTCCCTGAGAAAATTGGGAGATCTTGTTCCTCATCATAGAAGTTGTTCTGAAACGCGTTCTTCGTCTCTGCCCAAGAAGTCAGCGATCCCGGAGGCAACTGTTTCAGCCAGTAAGCTGCATCCCCACCAAGAGAGTATGGGAAAAGCTTACAGAAAAGGAACTCATTGGGCACTCCATTGTACTTGATGCTAGTGACCAAATCCTCGAACCTCTCGATGTGATCCATGGGATGCTCATGAGAAAGACCATGAAAAGGGTGCTGACCCACAAGTGTGTAGTATGCAGGCTTCAGCTCAAAGTCATTCCTCTGAAAAGTGGGAATACGAATTGCAGACCGATTGGCATATAACTGATCGGGTCTGTTGTACTCTCCAAGCGTCCTAGCACGATTAACCCCAGCATTCCCATGGTTCACCTCGTTGTTGCGCGCAGCCTGCGCAGCATTCTCATCGACAACTATTGGAGGGATTATGATGTTTCCCTCTCCATCAAGTCGCTGTCCAGCCTCATTGCGCAAATTACCGTCTTGGTCCCTCAAGGCTCCAGCCTCGTCACGATTCAGCACAACTTGATTGTTCATCTCTGTTTGTTTCTTCTGCTTCCTGATCGTGCGCTCTAAGTCAGCTAGCTCCTTGTTGGACAGATTAGTCAACTGTGTGCTCTTGTTTCTCCTGGTTTCGCGATTAGGCATTCACCTGAAACACAAAAGTCAAGAGACGTAAGTAACAAAAATCGAAAAAGGTAAACTAAAACGGCGAGTATCGACCGATACTAGGCGAGTATCGACCGATACTAGGCGAGTATCGATTGATATCGTCGGACTTAGTCGAAATTCTCGGCTAAAATCTAATGGTGAAATTAGAGTCCCCGGCAACGGCGCCAAAATTTGATATGCTCAAATATAATACCCTAAAGTACTAAAGCAGTAGTTGCAGTAAGTTAGGGGTCGAACCACAAAGACTCAAGATATCACTCAATAGATTGCAAGATTTGAATTAAGCTAAGTCAATAGATTAAATAGAAAACAACTAAGATTATCAAGTGGGTTGTAAATTCAATGGGAAAAACTAGGTTCAGGGTATCTCTCGGGAAATCTGAGAATGCAGACAAAACAATCTATCAGGATTCAGATTTAGCACGGTTCTTGAACTCAAATCACTAAGTTATAATTAACCAACTTTCGTTGCGAGAATTATCTAAGTCCAAATCCTAGAATTCCTAATTTATTTGCTAATCCTAAGGATCTAAACCAGCTTTAGAGTTCAGGTTTGATATGTTCACAAAACAACTAAACCAAATTTCTTTGCAGATAGTTATTTTGCTCACCCTAGGTTCTGTTAGGTTTACAATCACACTTTCCTGTCTAATTGATTAACCTAAGATCTAAGTTCTAGGTGATCAAGCAAGAATTAGCACTAAGAACAACCTATGGTGAAAAACTTAATTCATTATGAATCCTAATAAATCGTTATATCTAACATACAGAGAAGTCTTTTTATGAGAACCCTAAACCTAAAAGAAAACTACTCAGACATGGAGATTAAAGAAAGCAACATGACTGAATAATACTTCAATAGATAAAATAAGAATAGAGTAAAACAAAGGTTCGAAATCTTCTCTCTGACGAACAAAGTTCAGACTTGTCTGCTTCAATTGCTCTCAACAAAAACCAGAATAGAATAAAGCGTCGTCAACAAAAGTGGCTGAAAAACCTAATTATAAACCTAAAACACATTTTGGGGCTTATTGTAATTATTAAAGTCTTCTGGACCAATGAGCAGTTTCTTCAAACTTCAGAAAAGTCGCGACACTTGTTTCTCTGCAGACGGTATCGATCGATACCATAAGTGGTATCGGTCGATACTCGGACTCCAAATCGACCTTCTCAGCTACATGATCTCTGCTTTGCTCCAAAAAGTTCCAGAATGCTTCAATATCTCCAATTATGCTCCAAACGTACCTAAAACCTGAAAAGACTTTAAAAGACTCCAAAAACACTAGAAATACTCAATAAAAAGGACTTATATCATGGTCAAAAACGGGTAAAACCATTATATATCATTTTTATTATTTTTTGCCATGAAACCGATTTCATAGGTTAAACTTTATATAAAACATAAACAATTCATTTTTAATGATATTTACATTATCAGAAAGAAAAAAAGATTGATTTTTATTTTTCTTTCCGATGTTCTTCTCCCAATTTCAACTCCTCTTCTGATCTAATAGTAACGAAATTGGGCCATCTCAGGCCCAATCATTAGCGGGACCATCTTTGTTACAGTGCTCTTTCCCGCACCATAACACTTTCTACAAACTCCGTCATCTCGTCACGCCGCAGCTTGCTTGTTGAAGAAAGTGCAAGAGCTACTGAGACAAGAACTGGAACACTATCTGAGACAAGGGATTTCTCTACAAGAATGTATTACTAGCCAATCTGTTAAGTAACCATACAAGTTGAACCTAACACGATCTACGACAAGCTCAAGACACACCTTGACTTGTCTAACTAGCCTAACACGTTCAAGGATCTATACACGATCCAAGAACCCCATAGAAAAACCCCTTAGCACCTTAGCTTTGATCTCTTACAAGACAATCGAAACCCCTATGCTAAGAATTCTCCCTCATATGTGTTAAGCACATACAATGCTTCAACACCCCTATTTATACACAATAGGCACGTGGCTAACCCTAGACTATACTCGCCTTGGGGATAAAGTCAAATCTCTAAGCATATGTAATATTTCCTTTTTCTTCTCCTAAGAATAAGTAATCTTCACATATTGCAATATCTTCTCCAAGATGCTCGTCCTGCTCAGCTATCCCTCTTGACACGTCTCTGGAAGCTTCTAGAAGTCCAATCCAACCCACACTTTGGCTCCAAGTCATCCAATGCTTTGACTTGCTCTCCTGTATCACTTCCTGAGCTACTTCTCGACTAGTACAGAGATGCATCAACCGTTGCCTCTTCAATCTCCCCCTTGATTATTAAGTTGTAGAGCTCAAGGCCACAACCAATACCACATCACCATCAGTGTTTTAAACTCAGTTAAACATTACATCAACAAATGATGACTCAGCAAGCACGTCGAGCTTAACTTGCTCGCCTCTCCATCTCTCTTTGACTCCCCATTATACATCTTCGCTATGATCGGGTTGCAAATACTCTCAAGCTCCTTCATCTTGTCTTCAAATTCATCACAATTAAGCAAAAGACCATTATATCAAGAAACACTTAAAAGATAACAGAGGATTTCTAAATCAGGTAAAATCTTAAGAGAATGCAGAAAAAGTGATACACATAATTATAACCTAACTTCGATGCACAAGTTTGATAACAGAATCAGCAACCGAACCATCAGATGAAGAGGAAACAAATAAAAAACGAACAAAAACAGTGTTAATCGGGTTCATGGCCACCTGATTCTTGGCGACGTCCTGTTACCTTGATCATTAGCAATGATCTGTACACAGTCGTGTTGCCAAACGCCCACCTGATGTCTCTCTTCAAGTTAAGATCGTGTAGAGATTTCTTCGTAGTTGCTATGGGCTTTTCAAGCCATATAGGAAATTTCTAATAAAGACTTTAATCATCATGAATAGGTACTGGATAAAGACCAGCTAACCAATATACTGCATAAATTTAAATTTATAAGGGAAAAGCGATAAGAAAAATCACTGAATAAGAAGATAGTTTCCTTGTGTGACTTACAAGTGAACCTTCTGAAAGGCTTTGTCTCATGGAAGCGCCACCCACTTGGCCTCCTCGGGCCTGGATAACCTTTTGGCAGCTTATAAATCCATTCATGCTTATCGACCATGAGAAAATTTTGGCATCATACGAGCTTTCTTTGACAATAGCTTGACATAAAAACTAAGTTAATTTTTTTTTTTTTTTTTTTTGTTGGAATGTTATTATTATTGACAACAAAAAAAGATTGTTTACACGTTTGGTACAGGTTTGAAAAAAAAACAAACAACAAATAACAACAGCACTGCGATATTTTTATTTTGTAAGACCAAAAAAAAGCAGAGCATCAAACGAAGACTTTATTTCGGTGTCAAGACGAAAGAAAACTGGGCCAAGCACGGCAAGCATCTAAGGCAATAGTGATCTCCATCTTGCTATCATGTTCTCTGTAGTTGTATTCTGTGGCTGTTGTAGAGAGATCAACCTGTTCGTTACTCCCTTTTGAATTGTTTGGGCAATAAATTGAGGAGAATGAGTTTTTCCTTGGTGACGTCTTTCATTTCGTTCTTTCCATAGACCATAAATCGTTGCCTGGAAGATAAGGCGGAGGATGGTATTGTCTTGCTTGGGCAGCCTGTTTCTCTTTATTGTGTTCAAAGTGATAAGCCAATCCGGATTTATCTTAGTACCTAGAAGACGAGATGCAAGAAATGACCATACCGTGAACGAGAAGGGACACCCAAAAAAGATGTGATCCCGACTCTCATTTGGCTCGCCACATAAAACACATTGTTGATCTATTCCCCATTAATGTCTACAACGGTCACCCGTTGCTAGACGATTCCGGATTGCTAACCAAGTAATGAAAAATTGTCTAGGAATCGATTGCTTAAACCATACAATTCCATACCAGTCCACTCTATCCACCTGCTGTCGTATCAGATTCCAAGTCTTTGATGAAGAAAACATACTTGAATAGTCATCGAGAGAGTGTTTCCAAAGTCGACGGTCAGCTCCAGATCCCGGAGAAGGAACAGGTACTGCTCTGATTTGGTTTAGCAAATCTTGAAGGTGATGACCTCTACTACGGCGGATTAGCCATCCCACTCCATCCGTTGCTTCGGGCACCGTTGCATTGCGACTGATTCCCAAAATTCTTGTACCGATGTCACCCGTGATTGTAATTAGAGGACCTATCGGAAGCCGCTTGTCGAACCAAAAAGATGTCGTCGTTCCATCTCTCACCTATGTTTGAATAAAATTCCTTGCTTGTGGTCTCATTTTAAGCAGCTTACGCCAAATCCAGGATCCTATAGTAGTGTTTTCAGAAATATCCCAGAACAAAGAATAACGGAGAAGATATTCTCGAGTCCAACTCACCCATAGAGAACCTGTACTCTCGAACATCAGCCAAATTAATTTGAGAGAGAACACTCTAGCCGTGTCAAACATTCTCCTAATGCCTAGTCCTCCCTCTTTCAAAGGCCAAAGTTATTTTTTGTTTTTGTTGATAAATAAATTTAATATTTTAACAACAACAAAAATGCTACAAATGCCAAGATAAGAAGACTCTTAAAACAATTTAACTCACCGAGAGCCAAGCCATTAAGAGATTGGAAAAAGCTTGTCATGAACTGCTCTGTCTATTCTCTTAAACAGAGCAAGAGCTGTCGAGCTTGTGCTGGAATGAAACCTCTGAATCCGCTCGTGCCGAAGCCAGTACACGGTTGATTGAACAACCACTGAGTGTAGACTAGTACAAGGTTACCTATGCAGGTGAATCAAACTTCCTTTCACTTTCATGTTTCTCGGCATTTGCATCTTTCAGCAAAGATTGTAACATTCTCATATGACAGTTGTATCTCAGTAACTTTGCTCATCCAACTCTCTGTGAATATTCAGATTCTTGATTTTCTCGGCCACAGGTGAATAGTGGAGTGAATAATTATCTATGAGGAGGGGTCATTGCAAGAAATAGTAATCACAAGTTCAAAGCAGCAAAAGTATCTATCATTATAGTCCAAATACCAGTAAATGTCACTTTTGTGAAATTGAAAATCTAACATAGCTTCACCAAATGTTAGAACATAGAAGCAGACGAGATGGTGAGATAGCTTCCATGATCCATCTGCACTTTTGCTTGGCCCTGGATTTATTATTATGATCAATAATCTCTTGGCTAAGCCTCTTCCTGCTGCCAAGGCTATCACTGATGTTGAAGAACAAGGTTAAGATTATACAAATCTTCATGAGATAAGTTTGGTTTTATAGGTTTTGGCTGTAGCAAGTATTGGAGGTTTTGATTCCTTTGTTTCTCGGTTGTCTGTCAGATTTTGATGTTGGAGGTTTTAATTAAACGGATAATCGTTTTTAGTTACTGTTTGGATTTTGTTTGATGTTTACTTCAGTGCAAATTGAAATGAAATGGCATAAAGATACATACACATTGTGTATGTCTAAGAGCATCTCCAATGTATTTCCCCATTTTTATCTTCAAAATGGAATTGAGTTTTTCTCCGATATATTTCTTTTTTTTTTACTCCAAAAAAAATATTCTAAATATATTCTTTTTTTTCTATTTTATTGTTAATTGCTAAAAAATACATTTTATCTATAAAATTTACAAATTGACCCAATAATTTGTTTTCTTTCAAAACTTACATAAATTATGATATTATTTAAATTTAACCATTATTATAAAGAAAAACACATTACACCACATAAAAAATAACAAAACAAAGTAGATTTTAATTTAAACGTCATCATCAATTAAAGCATTTCAAAGTGATAAATGAGTGTTTTTATCTTTGATTTCTCTGAATCGAGCAAAAAAATTTTGGAACCGAATATTTAGACTGAACAAACACGAAGGAGATCAGGGATCACCGTAGCAGTAGCCGCTCGAGCCGAAAACCCTAGCGCCGCCACTACTCTAGAACCCGAGAGCCCATGGAGTCGCCGGAAATCACCACAGTAACCGATCGGAGCCGTCACCGTCAACGCCGAGAGGTGTCGATGAAAACCCAAGGCTCGTGTGTTGTTGTCGTAATGTTAATGAAGATTGGTTTAAATTTTAGGATGTGGGATTTAATTGGTTTTAGTTTGGTTTAATTTGAATGGCCGATTTAGTTGGTGTACTTGGTTTAATCAAGGATTTGTTTGATCGTGGGTTTGCAATGCTGCAAGTAGTATTCAGATTGGAGTTTGGCCTTTGACCTTGGTTTATTTGGACCAGTTAAACTGGATGAATTGAATATTGGTTTAATTAGGATTTGTTTTGTTGTAGCAAGTGGATTAATTTAATCGGTTAAGTGGTTAATGGGTTTATGTTGGTTAAGGATTTAAGTGATTAAATAGATATTAATCAATTAAATGTCGGTTTAGTTAAACCAAAAACCGAGGAAAATCCTAAATAGATTTAAACTCATTAAACCGTAACTAAGGATTTGTTACGGGTTAGTTAATTTAATTGGGGATATTATTCGGAATTAATATTGACCTTGTTAAAATAAACTAATGCAGATCGGAATTATTGTTGAACCAGATTATCATTCCTGCTAGTCCAAAACAGAGGAAATCATACCCGAATTGCTAAGGTGAGGAACGAGTTCGTGTTTTCTTCATATATCGTATATTCCCGTTAATCATTTAGTCTATTATTAAACTAGATATACCTACGGGTTACATATAAATAAGTAACACATATTTGTTTGTGTATGTATTATTATATTATAATTATATATATATGAATAAGTATATATGTATCACCTAGAAATAATAAATTAAAGGAAGAGAATACGGTTGAGTGTTGTTTGTTGCGTGGAATTGCTTAAAAAGCACGTTGATTGTGGTATCGTATAAGTAGGTGCGGCCTAGTGCTAGAGGCACTAGTAGTCGCGGTAGTTCCTGTGTGAGAGGAGACAACCAAGGTGAAGTCTGTGGTTAGACGAATCCCATCAGTTGTGTGGTGGTTCATGGGGTGCTCGAGACTAGCCCACGAGATGCTCGAGACTAGCCCACGGGATGCTCGAGACTAGACCATGGATCAAGGTGGCTGACGAGCCAGGAAGGCGATGAAGTACTAGCTAGAAGCATGAAGGATCGTTTCGAAGAAGTGCTATAAGAGTACGAAGAATCGGTAGACGGGAGCATGCTAGTACTAAAAGCACGTAGGACATTTATGATAAAGACGAGGTCACTCGTGATATTTTGGAATGACACTCCTTGTCAGTTTAGTGGGTTCGAGTCCCACATGTGTAGTTGTGTGTGTCGTGTCGTAGACATGTGTTTGCATGTCTGTTTTAGTTTTAGACTTTATGACTTCCGTGGATGTATTTGTATATGGTGAATTCGTGAGCCTTATGCTTGTCCTCGCTGAGTAATCCCAATTACTCACCCCTCTCTTCTTGCAGGTGTTAACGAGGAGTAACTGGTGATGTCTGTTCGTCTGGTGCCGGATTTGGGTTTCAGGGTTTATTTACTGGATTTTATTTGTAACGGATTTACAATTTTAAATTATCGGATTTTGTAGTAGATGTGTTGACTTTATTGTAAGGACTGGCGAATTGAAATAAAGATTATGTTTGGTTATTTCCGGTTAAGTGTGGTTACTTGAGAAATAAGTTAACTCATAACATGCCGTCTTGAGGAAGGTAAAGGACGGGTGTCACATTGCGTCATATTAAAAACTCGGAGAAGAAGAAGGTGGATTCATCGTCTGAAGAAGATTTATGTCCTGTGAGGAATTGGAGGCTCATCTGTTTACTATTAACTCGAATTTAGTTTCAGTCAGGGAGAAAATTAGTATGATTAAGAAGAAATCAGAAACTTTCAAATTGATTCTTTCTTTTGCATTTACATTTCTTTAAAGAATGCTTATACAATTGTGATTTATGACATATATATTTGCAGTGTGTTAACAACTGAACTTGCATGTTTTGCAGGTTATTGGAAAAGCACTTGTTCTAGATGAGATTCTCAACTATATACAATCATTGCAACGTCAAGTCGAGGTAAAAACCTCATTTCCTCTCTTCTCTATTGTTTGTTTACTCTACGTACATGTGTGTTTCGTAAGACTTGCTTGTGATTTTCAGTTTTTATCGATGAAGCTCGAAGCTGTCAACTCAAGAATGAACCCTGGCATTGAGGTTTTTCCACCGAAAGAGGTGATGAAACTGTTGTGATTCCCATGATCACTCAACTCAATCTTCTCCATTTTTTACAAAACTGGTGTGATCACTCAATTCAGTTCCTTTACAAAACTGTTGTGATCACTCAACTCAATCTTCTCCATGTTTGTATCGATATTCTTGGGTAGGAGGAGTCTCCATGTTGAACTTAAGGACAGCTCAAAAGACTGTTTTTTGTTTTCTAGTTATGGTTGGCTAATCTCTGTTGTTTTGGTAAAAGTCGATCAGTTTGGTCAGCAAGCGTTTGAGAATCCAGAGATGCAGTTTGGGTCGCAGTCTACAAGGGAATACAGTAGAGGAGCATCACCAGAGTGAAGATAGGATCAGGTGGCTTCGAAAGAATATCCTCATAAAGAACAACAAACACTTCATCTTCTTACTATACAACCAAGAGAAACGCCCTAAAATCCCCACAAGAAAAAGCATACATACATATAAATGTCAACTTCATTATATGTAATAAATATATGGATGTGAATATACCCGTCTTATCGTTATATAAAAAGAAGAAGATAGATAGAGTTAGTTTCACATCAAGCAAAAAAGCTGGGAAGGGTTTCGGTTTTTGGAATGTCAAACAAGCAAACATAAATCCAATGTTGATAAAAAAAATAATAACAGAAATCGTAAGACAACAATGCAAACGCAGATGACCAGTTTGATAAGAGATTCGCCTGGGAAGAGATTCGTCTACAAAACATAAGAATGAAAAAAGTCAAATCAAATTCAGTAGAATTTTAATTCTCTCTAGGAAAATGTCATAATAACCGTGTAAATTTTCAGAATCATTTTTGAAAACAACCAGAGATTTTGTATCCTTGATATTTTAGATCAGGGTTATAATATATTACCCTTTAGCAAAAAAAGAGAGAAGAAATAATATATTACTTGATAGTATGTAATTGCCGAAAGCCTCAATTATAATCGTTTCATTCGAATATAACCGAAGGGATGTCCTCTTTCCGACAATCTCTCCTTCCATTTTTCTCCAATAAAAAAAAGTCAAATCATTTGTGTAGTCTCTAATAATTAACAAAAGGGATGTGTTGGACTTTGTAATAATCTTCTTCTCCTTCCGACAGTCTCTCCTTCCATCGCTCTCCCATACACTTCATACGCATCCTTTAAGGAAGTGATGAATCGCAGCCCATCAGGAACCTCTTTTAACTTCTTAGAACATCCTCATCGCTGAGAACCCTTCTCAGTCTCTCACATATTATTTTTTAATCGTTTTAATATAATTAAGATAATTAATTAATTTATTTAGATTTTTAATTGTGATTTGTCCAATCAGGTATTGCCACATATCAATTGGGTTTCTTAACGAGGTTCTTGAGGTTCTCGTTTGAGAACCGTATCTTAGTCTCTCTCCTACTATTACAATACTTTTTATTATTTAATTCATTAGAGACTTTGTGAGAAACCTCCGTTGGAAGGTGCTCTTACAGTCAATAATAGTCATAGTATGAAGAAGGGGCACTCTTCTACTATCCACTCTTCCCACTCCTTTAAATGAAAAAACCACATCTTCCCATTCTCCTCCAAGCATTCCAATCTAAATTAACCACTTTCAACTGAGGTAACTTGTCAAGAATCGGCATCGGATCCTCTTCCCACTGACACTCAGATAGAACTATGGTTGTAAGGTGAGAAGGGAAGGGTTTAGGTAAGCTTGGCATATATATTCTCAAAGACAACTTTTTGAGATGAACAAAATTAACAATAAATCCCATTTCTGTCTTCCTGTCAAACCCGAGATCATATATTTCAAGATCTTCCAGGTGTCTCAGTCCACCTATTGATGCTGATAAAGTTTCTATACTTGCCTTCTTTGACAAAGTGATTTTGAGAGTCCTCAACCTGGCCATACCACAGAGATCCTCTAAGCTGCTATTCTTTGTTGAGAAATTCTTCAAGGTCTCCAAATTTTCTAGATTACTCAATTCCAACTTTGTCTTCTCATGCATAACGCTTGGTAATTCAAGGTATCTCAATTCCCACATCTCTTTTAAGGCATTGGGCACATAAACTGGAGATCCCCCATCTACATATAAATTCAAATAGAGCAGCAGCTTCAAATTTTGTAGAGAATAAGGTAGATATGATACCCATGCAGAACGTAAACTCAAATATCTCAAATGGACGAGCTTTCCGATGCTAGAGGGTAACTTCCTTCAAAATGGGCATAAGAGATATCTAAAACCCTCATCAACTGTAGCCTGTCAAAGATTAAACCTGAACACATCGAATTTGGACCCCCAAAAACCAAGAGAGACCTAAGGCTTGGATTCTTTATCTCCCCCTCCACATTAAATATTCCAGCAGGCACATGTATAGCGAGTCTGCGAGATTTACAAGGAGATTCAGAGTTTGCAGTTGATGTGCCGTGAACATTTTGTAGGAAGTTCTCTTCTTTGGCTTTAAGAAGACAAACTTCTCTCATCATGTCATGCAAGTGACATTTTTCAAATCTCAAAGTCCTACCATCTCTCTCGGACATAACCATATTTCTTTTAACCAACTCTTCTATGTATCCATCCGCGACATCGCGAACGCTTGATCTTTCATAAGACTCCGGTTTTGGTATTCCTTCTGCAGCCCAGTAGTAGGACAATTTATCCACATCTACTGGATAATCTTCTGGAAAATGGGCGAGGTAGAAGAAGCAATGCTTCAAACAACTAGGCAACTCTTCAAAGCTCAGAGATAATACATGATAGACCAAACTGTTGCTGTCGCCATAATAATCTTCTCCTCCTTCCGACAATCTTCCCTCTCGTTCCTCTCCCATACCATGAAAAGTCAGATCTTTTAAGGAAGTGATGAATCTCAACCTATCAGGAAGCTCCTTTAACATCCTACAGTGAGTAATATCCAAAGTATGAAGAAGTGGCATGGAGCCTTCTTCTACTATCCACTCTTCCAACTCCTCGAGTTAACAGAATACTAGCTTCTGAGGAAATCCATCGGCTGAGCAAACCATTCTCATCTAACATAATGATTTATATCGTAACGAAACCACTTTCAACTGAAGCAACTTCTCTAGAATTGGCATTGGATCCTCCTCCAAACAACAATTTTGCAGAGATATGGTTGTAAGGTGAGAAGGCAAGTGTTTCTCATCAAGTAACCTTGGCAAATATATACTCAACTCTAGCTGTATGAGATGAATGCAATCCAAAACAAATCCTTTTTCAACATTCGTGAGAGCATGCAACTTGTCATAATCATATATAGTAAGATTTCCAAGTGTTTCAATTCACTTAGAGCTGAAAGGATTAAACTATATTAACATCTTAATGATCCGAAAGCTTACTCCCATCAGCTCTCCTACAAAAGGTTTATCCATTAAAATGGTGTCAACATTCTTCAGGGTTTAATCATCTCGGTTTAAACTCGTCAGATGATGGATACAAATGTAAACAAGTACCCTTGATTGCGAAAAGCAAGTAATACCTTTCAACCTGCAAAATTGTTACTTGTTTGATGATTCTAAATATAATTAAAGAACATGACCATTTCTGACCAATCATGTGTCTTGTTTTATCTCACACCGCAGATTCAGCTACAAACTTCTGACTCACTGTACGCATCCCTGCCCAATAGAACAACTGGTGAACCCTTCTCAAAGTCTTTAAAACGCCAGAGTGTCCTCCTAATTGCCCTTCATGGTATTCATATAAGATCAAGGGAATAAACCTTGAAGTCCTTGGAATGACCAGTCTTCCCGAAAATAACAATCTTCCCTGATGCACAGTATATCCAGACTTCACGGATTCACCACCATTAATCTTTCTAATAATCGACTGAATATCATCATCTCTGTCAATCTCATCATATAAATCTTGTATCTGTATAATTGTAGGAACCGTAAGTGCTAACAAAGTAGTCTTCACATCTAACCTTGAGTCATGAATTACTCTTGATAACCCATCCGCAACTTTGTTCTGAATACCCAGCTTATAGCAAATCTCAAAGTCATACCCCAAAAGCTTCGTTAACCATTTCTGATAATCCAAACTGACCTCACGTTGTTCCAAGAGAAATTTAATACTCTTTTGATCAGTGTGGACCATGAATTTCCTCCCCAACAAATAGTGCCTCCATTTTTGAATTGCTAAAACAATTGCCACTCTCTCATACACCGGTTAAGTTGATCTCTGGCCGACAAGGCAGTGGTGAAAAATGCAATAGGTCAATGATGTTGCATTAAAACCGCTCCTAGTCCAAGTCCAGAAGCAACAGTCTCCACAATAAACATCTCCTTAAAGTCAGGTAATGCCAATACGGGAGTTGATATCATAGCAAGTTTTAACTTGTCGAATGCCTCTTGAGCAACCGCATACCATACAAACTTGTCCTTTTTCAGAAGCTCTGTCAACGATTTAGCAAGCATTCCATATCCTTTCACAAAACGTCTATAATAGCCCGTTAATCCAAGAAATCCTCTAAGGTCCTTCACATTGCGTGGCTTAGGCCAACTGTTCATGGCTGAAGTCTTAGATGGATAAGTTGCCACACCAAGCTTCGATATAATATGGCCTAAGTACTCCACACTCTTCTGGCCAAAGAAACACGTTTTGTGATTAGCAAAGAGTTGGTTTGTAGCAAAAAATTTCAAAACCACTCTCAAGTGCTCTTCATGTTCCTCCAATGATTGACTATATACCAAAATATCGTCAAAAAGTACTAACACAAATAGCCGCAAGAATGTTCGAAACAAATTCATTCATTAAAGCTTGGAATGTGGCTTGTGCGTTTGTCAATCCAAATGGCATCACCAGGGTTTCATAGTGACCATCATGAGTCCTAAACACTGTCTTCTCGACATCTCTAGCCTCCATACGAATTTGATGGTACGCTGATCGTAGATCCAGTTTGGAAAAAACCGTGGCACCTCTCAATTCGTCTAACAGTTCATCGATCATGGGAATAGGGAATTTATCAGCCACTGTCGCTCTATTCAATGCTCGATAACCACACAGAAAAGCCAATTCCCATCCTTCTTCTTCACCAACAAGACATGACTAGAAAAAGGACTATGGCTTGGTCGTGTTATTCCATATTCTAGCATTTTCCCCACTAACTTCTCCATGGCTGTCTTATGTGCATATGGGTAGCGATACGGTTTGACAATAATAGGACCACAACCAGACTTCAAATGAATAGCATGTTCTCTGCCTCGTATCGGTGGCGGACTTGTAGGAGTATCAAAAACTTTCACAAACTCTTCCAGCAATGTATCAATTCTAGGTGGTATAGCCAGTTGTATCTCCTGCTTCATATTCTGAGAACACAACGCAATATTGAACCCTTTAAAGTGAACCATTGGAGCTTGAGACATAGACTTAAGAGACATCTTTGAGTTGTGAAGAAATACATCACCTAGCAGAGTTACACGTTTCCCTTTATACATGAAATAAATTTCATGTCGATCCCACTCCATTTCACATTTGCCCAAGGTTCTAAGAAACTGCACACCCAACATTACACTTGCGTTTCCCAAATCCAAAGCGATCATATCAACTGTGAATTATGTACCTTGCAGATTAAAATTCACATCACGGCAAACCCCTACACCTTTCACTTCAATTCCAGTCCCCAACAGTATGTCCAAATTGTTATGAGATACCATCTTCAGTTTCGTTTTAGAAATCATATGAGGAGTGATAAAATTGTGGGTTGCATCACTATCAAGCATCACAATAACCTCTGTTTTCCTAATAAACCATATAATCTTTGTGGTTGTTGGCGAATTCAAACCCATACACGAGTTAAGAGACAATTCCATGAACTCATGTTGAACCGTAACCTCCTCCTCTACCCATTCTTCAGGTGTCTCATCTATGACTTCAAGTTCCAAACCATTAAGAACAATCATGATTTGTAACTCCTTGTTAGGGCATATATGCGTCTTGGACCATTGACCATCACGCTTAAAACAGATTCCCAACCTTCGTTTCTCATCCAATTATTCCTTAGTAATTAAACTGTAAGTGTGGTCTTTTTCCAACCTGAGTTTGTTGTTGCCTTCCTCCATCTTTGTTTGCATCCGTCACAATTGTCTTCATCTTCCAATTGTTATTAGTAGTTGATTGAACGTTCCGGAATGACATTGATTGAGTTTTCTGCTCCAATCTGAGTTCCTTACCACCCTTGTAAGAACATCATATTCCATACTAATAACAATCGCAATCATATCAGACAGGTCCTGAGGCTTCATATACGTCACCACTGATCTCATCTCCGATGACAATCCATTTAAGAAAATCCTTTCCAATTTATAATCTTCCATGTTACGAACTTGAGAAGCCAGATCCTCGAATTCTCTAACATATTCAGAAGAAACCGTACCCTTTTGTTTGATACAAAACAGACTCTGGCTTGGACCACAAGTATGAACATTACCAAATCTCATCATCAAATGTTGCTTGAAATGTCTCCAGCTATTAAACTCCATTCTGGTAAGTTCATAGTTGAACCAACTCAATGCATCACCTTCCAAACTTACTTAAACTAGTTCCAATTTATCTTCATCTGAATAGTTTCCCATTCGAAAATATCGTTCAACCTTTGCAATCCACCCAAACGTATTAACTCCCTCGAAGATCGGCATCCCAACACGTTTCACAAAACCATCCCGAGGACCTAAAAGACTACGGCGAGGTTCCACGTGAGAGTGATTTACCTGCGATTGAGGTTGAATTGAAGGAGATCGCATGCCCCGAGGTTGAATCGAAGGGGATCGTACGTTCCGAGGTTGAATCAGAGGAGATTGCATGATTTGACTCGGCTCACCCTCGCAACGCCATCGATCGCCATTCGGAATCGATTGAATCAACATATCAAGCTTAGATCCCATCAACTTCATCTCCGCTTGCAATTGTAGCTGACCTTCTATCGCTCCATGATAACTTTTGTTCAATCCCTCTAATCTTCTGTAGATCTCGTCGAAATGGCCATAAACTTCAACATCGGGACCATTTTCAGAGATCAGGAACTCTAAATCATCGAGTTGTGTCCCATCGTCGCCGCTTGCTTCACCGGAAACATGATTCATTCGAAAACCATGTTACGACGCACCAATTGATAGCAATAAAGCTGTAATTCCTCTGTTTATTGATATCGCAATGGAAAATTCAAGATACAATTGCTCAATCTCCGAGAGATGACCGTTTCTCTCACAAACTTGCAAGTTTGTTACATATACCAAGCAAAAGCATAATCTCGATTCTCTCTCTCTCTCTCTGTATTTATACTAACAGTAATGAGTAAAGAGAGTTACAAAGGTCTTCTTTATTGCTTCTCACGTGCCCATCAACTTCTTCACGTGTCATTCTCCTCTTCGTTTCTTCTCAATTTCCTGATTATCTCTCTTCTTTCTCCTATAATAAACCCTCCTCAACGTATCAAGTTCTTTATTGCTTTTGGGTTAGGGCATGATGTATACACGACTTGACTAAATTTTGTTTCTGTTGGCAGAAAAAGTGAGCTCACGCTCAGCAGAAGTGGCAAGTAAAGCCGAGCATGGATGCTCTATCTGAAACCGAAAAACCCAATCTTTGCCAACAGAAGAAAACACAAAGAGGGTAATGAGGAGGAACTTGCCAATTTGGTGGGTTGAATCTTGAGGAAAGCAACACCAATGTTCCATTCAACAACAGTGTGCAAAATCTAGTATGGCAGCCTAAGTCATATGGAACCGTTAGTGGATCATCTTCGGCTTCAGAAGTTGGTACAACATCAGTTGTCTCACAGGCAGGTTTGTCTGGAGATGCAACACCTCAAAAAGTTGGCTCAATCAGAGCAAAATTTTCGGAGGTAATTTCTTGGAAAATTTTACTATAGACAAGTCAACTTATTGTCATGCCCAGATGAGAGCCACTTTCTATCCAAAGTTTGAGAACAAAAAGACTGACCAAGAGGTAAACTTACAAGCTCCATTTCTATGACTGCTTGTCTTTAGTATGAACTAATTGTTAGTTTGCTTTGTTTCATGTTGTATTTACCTTTACACTATATGTGAATACCTCTATTGACACTCTGAAGTTCTAGCTGTCTACAAACCTTTTATAATGCACTTTTTATAGGTATCTCCTAAGCATTCATGCTCGCTCTTTATGTATGCCGGTCACACGGGGGATAATGGCTCCATTAATGTGTGGTTCATTGTGGTTTTTGGATATTCTTTTTTTCTTTTCTTTTGCTGTAGGGCGGTAGATCAAGGAGCAGTAAGAACAAACATAATGCATGAGCTTCCTTTATACATACAAGTTATGGCGTTTTGCGGTCTCAAGAATTCTTAGATTCATGCAGTCCCCAGAGGATGTAGCTGAATCCATCATTGATGCTGCTTTAGCTTCACCTGTAAGAAATTCTTTCATCTTATTTTACATCACTCATGTGGTTGGTGAGTTCTATTTGATCTGTTGAGTGAACATTTTGTAGGAAATATCATGCAAATATTTCTTTGGAGGAAACGAGAGGACCATCGAATCTTCAGCGATTTCTCGTGATCCAAAACTTGCCAAGGATTTCTGGGACACATCATGTCTCACATTCAACGAATTGCAGCAAACTCACGCTTGAAGATCAACTGTTATCAAACATATAGAACCGGTTTACTTGTATAGTGATTTAATCTCCTGGTTTAGTTAGTTAGCTGGTTTAATGTTTATACTCAATTGTATATAAACTCAATTGTATCATCTTCTCCAATTTGGGAAAGTGAAATACGATTCTGTTTCACTAATATGATATCAAAGCAATATCTGCTCATCTCTCTAATTTCGCTTCTTGCTCTTCGATTTTCTTTCGTTTTCACCGCTTAATTGTTGTATCTATCTCGAATATGTGATTTGATCGACATCGGAAGTTTCAAAATCGCTCACGCAAGCTTCTTTTTTGGTTTGATCTATCGTTTAAGCTCTGATCTTCTCCTATGGCAAAACAAAGAAGAAAACTAAGGAATCGTTCATCTACACCAACTGAATCTAAGGTAGATGTATCTGTGAAGAAGAATAAAGCTGGATCTTCCTCACTAGCTGGACCGGAAGTTATCGCGACCTCACCTCCTCTTGGATCTGCTAATCGCGGTACTTCTCGTATGATTTCTGTTGGATTGGAATTATTTGACAACGCACATAGTCCATTTTCCCTACATTCTGCCGATCATCCAGGTCTTTCTATTGTCACACATATTCTGGATGGCACAAACTACAATAACTGGTACATTGCGATGAAAATCAGTCTAGATGCAAAGAATAAACTCGCATTTGTTGATGGATCTCTTCCGACAGATGTGAATGATAGTTTGTTCAAAATCTGGAGTCGATGCAATAGCATGGTTACAACTTGGGTGATGAATGTAGTGAACAAGGAGATATATGATAGTATTATGTACTATGAAGATACAGCTGAGATGTGAAATGATTTGTATCTACGGTTTCGTGTGAGTAATCTACCACGAAAATTCAAGACGAGATTTGCCTCCTCGCACCTAGTGAGTACCTTGCAAAGATTCGACAAACACGCACCAAACGAAGAGCCATACATGGAAAAGTCATCCATAAACACTTCAACCATGTCCTCAATTAGATCCGAGAAAATGGACATCATACACCGTTGAAAAGTCGCGGGTGCATTACAAAGTCCAAATGGCATCCTTCGCTACGCGAAGGTACCATAAGGACAAGTAAAAGTCGTTTTCTCTTGATCATTTGGGTGGATAGGGATTTGAAAGAAACCCAAATATCCATTAAGAAAGCAAAAAAAAGGATGGTTTGCAAGCCTCTCTAACATTTGATCAATAAAAGGCAATGGAAAATGATATTTTCGAGTAGACGAGTTGAGCTTTCTATAATCAATGTACATCCTATGACCGGTTATAGTTCTAGTAGGTATCAATTCATCTTTTTCGTTCTTTATGACCGTGTTTCCTCCCTTTTTGGGCACCAAATGGACCGGTGAAACCCAAGTACTATCCAAAATGGGATAGATAATACCCGCATCTAGAAGTTTTAGAATCTTTTTCTTTACAACTTCTTTCAAATTTAGATTTAACCTCCTTTGATGTTCAATAGAAGTCATTGATTCTTCTTCTAGATGGATCCTATGTGTGCACAGAGTAGGAGAAATGCCTTTGATATCATCTAAAGAAGAACCAATGGCTCTCCTAAACTTTCTTAATTCATTCAAAAGGGAGGACAATTCATCACCGCATAGACTATCATTCCCAATCACTGATAAGACTCATTAGGACCTAAGAAAGCGTACCTTAGCCCTTTTGGAAGCGGTTTGAGGTCCACCTTTGGGGCCTTTAGCTCACTCCAATCATCCTCGTGGCTAGACTTACCATTGCTAGCCTCAATCACGTCCTCACCATGCTTTACATCTAAAGCAAACCCTTCTTGGACCAAAACCCTTGTAGAACCGTCTTGACCTTTTGTCCCTTGATGACCCAAATCCATGAATGGGGGGGTCTCTTTATCCTTGGGCTTGTGTGAATCCGAAATCATCTTGTAACCCTCACTAGCTCCATGTAGATACATGTGCTCTCCATGATCTTTTGTCAAAGCCACTTGCAAATGATCTTCAAGGTTCAATTCTTCCAAGAGCTCGTCCGCTAACTCATCCATCACCTTGATGTAGAAGACTTGGCCATCAATGGTAGGCCTCTTCATCACATCGTTAATATCAAACTCAAGTATCTCATCCTTGCCCAAGTGAAGATCGATCTTCCCCTTCCTCACATCAATAATCGCACAGGCGGTGGCCAAGAAAGGCCTACCGAATATGAGGGGATCCTTGGGCTCTTCATCCATCGCCAAGACAACAAAATCCGTTGGTACAATGAAATCACCAACCATGACCGGTAAATCTTCAAGGACTAAGGAGATCCTACAAGCTTTGTATTTCGTGAACCCCAACTTCTTGGCAATGGAGAATGGCATTAGACTCACACTAGCCCCAAGATAACATAAGCAATTCTTGAATACCAAAGTCCCTAGAGTGCACGGGAGAGTGAAGCTTCCTGGGTCCTCTAGCTTCTTTGGCACTACCTTCTTTTAGATAATATCACTACATTTGTGAGTTAGCACAACCATACTCTCCATCTCTTTGGTCCTATCCTTGATGGAATCCTTGAGAAACTTTGCATATTGAGGCACAAGGAGAAAAGCATCCATCAAAGGCATGGTGATCTCAACCTTCTCCATTTGCCTATCAAAGACCGCTATATACTTCTCCAACAATTGTTTCTTGAAACGGCCTGGAAATGGAAGCTTGGGCTCATAGGGCGGTGGAACAAACAAAGTCTCTTTCCTCTTGAGCTTCTCCTTGGTCTTCTCTTGAACCTCAACTCCTTTACCCTTGTCTTCACTACCCACAATACCATCTTCAACCACAACTTCCTCGGTTTCAAGCGTCTCCTCCCCACCTTGAACTTCAATGTCCTCATTGACTAACTTAGGAGCTTCTCTTGGTGGTAGTTCTTTGCCATTCCTAAGAGTAATAGCATTGACATACTCTTTCGGGTTGGGTTTCGGTTTACCAGGCAAAGTACCTTGATTACGTGATGTGGAAGCGGCCCCCTTTGTCTCCATTTGCTTCACTTTGGAGTTCAATGTCTCAATCTTGTTGTTGAGATCATTGTAAGAGCAATCCACATGTGTGTTGATCTCCGCTTGTCCCTTGAGAAGTTGTTGGAACATGGTATTCAAATCAATCTCTTGCGGTTTAGTCGTAGTTGCTTGATCTTGGGGGACGAAGCCTTGTTGTTGAAACCGGGTGAAGGCATGAAAGGGGATTTGTTTTGGAAACCTCCTTGGTTCCCTTGGAATTGACCTTTAGGGACAAAGCCTTGTTGATGAGTGTTGGAGGCTTGACCTTGTTGTTGAGAAGAGAAGATCTTTTGTTGACCTCCTTGGTTGCCTTGATGTTGTTGAGGGTAGACTTGGTCTTGTGGGTTTTCCACATTCGGGTTCCGGTAAGAGAAGTTTGGGTGGTTTCAGTAATTGTTGTTGAATCCACCCCTTTGGAAACCACCTTGGTTACCCACATAGTCTATTTCTTCTTGTTGGCTCAAGTCTCCTTCTTCATCGTGGTATCCTTGGTTGTCTTCGAAGTCCCCAACAAAGTGAACCTTCTTTTGGGAGGCGTTAAGAAGCTTATCCATCACAATAGCTTGCTTGTCCATCTTGTCGTTTAGCACCTTCATTTCCTTGGCCCGTTTTTGCTCATTAAAATCGCTAGTTGTCCTTGTAGCTCGGTCATAATCATCCCCATAAGTTCCATCGTTTTGAGCGAGGTTCTCTACGAGCTCCATGACTTCATTCACATCCTTGGCTAAGAAATTCCCATTAGAAGCCGTGTCTAGAAGCATCCTTATCTTGGGCAAAGCTCCACGGTATAAGGTACTCAAGAGAGAGGTGTGGGAAAAGCCGTGGTGGGGGCATTGAGTAGTGTAGCTCCTAAAACGTTCCTATTCCTTGTTGAAAGACTCATTTCCGCGTTGTGTGAAGCTTGAGATCTCGTTCCTCAACTTGGCGTTCGTGAAGGAGAGAAGAACTTAGCAAGGAAGGCTCTCTTGCACTCGTCCTAAGATGTGATGGACCCTTGGGGAAGGCTCTTTTCCCATTAATGAGCTTTATCTCCAAGTGAGAATGGGAAAAGTCTAAGCTTGAAGCTATCTTCCGATACCCCGTTCATCTTTGTGAGACCGCAAATCCGATCAAATTGGTCAGTGTGGTCCAAAGGATCTTCCATAGCAAGACCGTGGAACTTGTTGTTTTGAACCATCTTGATCAACGCGGCCTTCACCTCGAAGTTGTTGTTTTCGACCGGCGGGGCTTGGATGCCTTGGCGGTTTCGATGTCCATTCGCCGCATCACCCGCACCAACTATGTTTTGAGCCCTTAGAGGATGGTTTGGTGCTCTCACATGCCGGGCTGGTGGTGGTGGGTTGTGTTGAGCTTGGCCACCATGAGCTTGGTGGTTTCCATTGCCACCATGGCCTTGTTGCACGTTTTCATGTATGTCACCGATCGGGATCTCTTCGGCGTCTTCCATACCCAAATCCTCAACGTCTTGAACCCGTTCCCTTTCTCTCCTTGCTCTACGTCCTCGTTCCAAGAGATGGATGTCGTCTATTGGCTCAACTAGGTTGTCGTTGCCTCTAGAACACGTATGCATACACCTAGAATAAGGAGATAGCAACAAAAAGCAAAAGAGATTAGTAACCGAAATAAAAAGAAAACTTAATCTCAAGAAGATCTAAAATCTTAATGTTGAAAACTAAACCCAATTGGCAACGGCGCCAAATTGATAGTAATATTTTTCGGTATACTTCAATTACTCAAACCCCACTCATATCATTGTGGTATTTAAGGTATCAATCCAATGGGTTATGTCTCAAGCACCAATAATGCATAGAACTACTTAATTCAAGCAAGACAAGTGGTTTTTGCGTTTAATCTAACAAGCTAATCAAATTTTAAAAAAGTAACAAGAACTAGCAATACGAAATGAGGTTTAACACAATAAAAAGGCGAATCCAAGGATAAGGTTATGGAACTAGAGTGACCTAATGACTAATCTATGATGCTCAAACACACACACAATGCTAAACCCTAGGTAATGATCACTAAAATTGACTAATCCTCTCTCGAAGCACTAATCACTTTGCTAATCACCAAATCAAAAACAAACTCTCATTTGTGATAAAATGATTAGCAAGCATTAAGATTAACATTCAAATCAACCAATAAACATTTTAAACAACTACTCTCATAGGTTAAGCATGTTTATCTCTTACTAAATTCTTTGGAGAATTTCATCAAACACCTTGTGGGTGTGAAATTCCATAAAGTCTAGATCAACTCTCTCAAGTCTAATATAGCATTACGCACACTTAGCAAGAAGGGAAATCAATAAATCTAAGCCCTAAACATCATAAATCTTCCATTGGATCACCCTAAATCTACCTCATCCCTAGATTCTAAGAGACTACTCACAAATCACGAAGAACCCAACAAATCCCATGAAGAAGATGTTAAATCCCATGATTAGTTGATGATTTGATTAAGAAATAAGAGATAGAAGATATAAATCAATGAATCCAAATTTAAATTGCATAAATAAAAGAAGATGTCTCTTACAAATCACCAAGAACACTTAGAACCCTAAAAGGAAGGTTTTTACCTAGAGAAAAAGTTAGATCAAGAAAAATTAGTCCTAAAAATATATATAGTGCAAGGTGGGCGACCGGGTCAACCTAGGACAAACCGGGTGTTGACCTGGTCGGGTATGGGACGAGCTGGTAACAATGGCTTGTACCGACCGGGTCTGGGTCGGCACAAGTGGGTCGGTACAACTTGTTTCCTCGTGCCGGCTGGCTTGTGTCGAGTGAAGATGGGTCGGTATGGTGCGCTGGGGTCGTGTGCTGATCTACATCAGGTCGGTATGGGATTGTGCTTCCATCTGGTACTCGTCCCTGTGCTGATGCCGAGTGAGCTGTGCCGGCTGGGAGTCGGTCGGTACTGTCCTAATGCTTGGTGAGATGTGCCGCATGAGACAGATCGACATTGGTGAAATCTCGCGTAGCATGCCGCTTGGAGTTGGATCGGTGCAAGTGGATCGGTATACGCTGCTGTGCTTGTGCCGAGCGGTAGTGCCGACCGAGGATGGGTCGGTACTAATCGTCCTAAAGATGCATGCCGAGAATGATCTATCCGGGAAGGCGTACCGATCGGCTTTTGGTGGGCACATATTCGGCTGTGGGTCGGTACTTACCCCTGTCCCAGTACCGATCGGAGGATACCGACCCAAACCTGGTCGGTACAGTCTTCTAGAAACTACCTTTTTCCCATAGCCTTCTTCTCTAGCTTCAAAGTCGAGTGTGCTCGGTTCCAAGGCCTCCAATCATTTCCAAAGTGTCTCCAAATCCCTAGAAATCACTTCAAAACATGCAAGGCTCACTAGGACCTAATGCAAAACACCTTAGACTCTAATTAACACTAAATCACTAAGAAAAACAATGATTATGCAAGCATGTGACTTGAAACATTAAGATAGATGCATGCTAAAACAAGTAAATTATGAGAATATCAGTACTCGGATTCATTGTTTGATGCGTTGAACTCTAGTCGGAATGATTGTTCCAAGATCTCTTCAGTTGGGGATTAAAGGCGGATGCTTACTCCCGACCCGCAATGGGATGACGAGCCGTCTACATGGAGGATCCACTGCTCGGTGGCTAGGATGTCGGTATTGTTGAACTCTTGCGGTAGTTCAATGAGGAAGTCGGCTAGTACTTGGTATCGACCAGTATTCTCCCGACGGCAACATCTCCGATGAGTAGGTCGACGACTAAAGGATCGTTGTGCGGCATATGGAGTCCTTCTGTATCGGCTTCAGAAAAGTAGCTCGGTTTTCTCGTTTTGCGGCGATTGCTTCTCTACTATATTCCTTGATTGCGCGAACTGAATAGTTGCAGGATTCGAGTGCTCTTATAATCATATTAACTCGCTTCCGATCCTTCGGGATGTTCTGGTATTCGGGTTGGTCTTTCTGATCTCGTTTTGGTTGCTCCGCATTAGTATTGGTGTTCGCTTGTTTGGGATTTCCGGTTATGTTCGGCCTTTCGTTATTGTCGCGACGACGACCTCCATTGTTATCGTTACGGCGGAATCGATTACTAGGCCGGATTGCGCCTTCGACTAGGACCCCACCCTTTCTGTATTTCAACAAAAGGAAATCCTTGAGATGTCGGCATTCTTCGGTGTTATGACCCTCTCTGTTGTGAAATTGGCAGAATGGTTTGGGGTTACTGGCCGGCTCTTTTGGATCCTCAGGTCGGACCCATATATTCCAAGATTGTTGCGGTTGAATGGCACTGACTTGTTGATTCGTAGATCATCTTTCGTAGTGATTGCGGGTTTCTCGATACTCCTCTTTTGGTTTGTCTTTGGGAACGACCTGTTTCGAAAGGGCGTATTGCTTGTCCTTTGCGGCTTCCTCCTCTTGCTCGAGAATGTAGATGTGCGATTTGTGTAAGATGTCCTCCAGAGTATTAGGCCAGTTGCGTTTGATCTCTTTGTGAAAGTCTGACTTGTACCAGGTCGCCTTGTAGAGGGCTTCGATCACGGCTTCGTCATCGATGGTGCAGTGAGATATGATAGTAAGATTTTTGCAAGTCTTAATCAATTACTCAAATCCCACTCATGTCATTGTCGTACTTAAGATTTCGAACCAAGGAGGTATGAGGCTAACACACTAGGAATCCAAGAAACTATATAAGCTAAGCAAATCAAGTGGGTTTGATGTTTTAAGCTAGCAACCTAATTTAAATGCAAGCAAACAAACAAAAAAAAGACTAAGTACGATTAAGACAATGATTAAAAAGAATCTTTGGGCAAGGCAATTTATTTGGAGGAATCTCAAGCTAAGTAATAATGTCTACACAATCACACAAGTGCATTTCCTTAGGCCTAGAACACTAATCAAGATTAATCTAATCTCTTAGCACTAATTACAAAATCAAGATCAAATTCTCATTTGTAAAAATGTAATTAGCAAGCATTAAACACAAATTCCAATAGCCAAAATTCACCCTAGACAATCATTCTCATGAGCTAAGTATGAAAATCCCTTATTTAGTTCATTGGGGAATTTCATCAAACACTTGGTGTGCGTGAAATTCCCTATGATATAGATTAAATCTCTCAAGCCTAATATCTCGCATTAGATCCACTAAATAAGAAAGGAAATATAGGAATTAAGCCCTAGACATCAAAGATTAACCAAAGAAATCCCCTAATCTACCAAGCCCAAATGATCCAAGAAGGATCTACTCACTTATCATGAAGAACCCAACAAATCTTATGAAAAAGATGTTAAATCCCATGATTAAGTCAATAGATGATTAAGAAAGAAGAGATGAAAGATATAAATTAAAGAAAACAAACTTAGATTGCATAAAAAGTAGAAGATCCCTCTTACAAAATCACCTAGAACCTTCAAAGGAGAGGTTTTTAGCAAAAGAAAAGAGATAGATCCTAAAATTAGGTTTCTTTGCAAGTATTTAAATGGTTTTTTGGGCGAACCGGGTCAACCCGGGACAAACCGGGTATTGACCCGGTCGGATCTGGGTTGGAGAGGTCTTTACCGACCAGACTTGGGTCGGTACAAGTGGGTCGGTACAACTTCTTTGGGCGCCAGACGAACATGTCTCCGCTAAATCTGATGTATCATTCGAACTACCGCTCATAATGACTTCAAACCACCTCCAGAAGACAGCTAACTCAATTATCTACAATTTCTATGAAGACTTCCGAAGCTAAATACGAACGTAAGTTGTTCATTTGGCATGATCTTTAAGTCACTTCGGCTGACTTTGATGAGGACATATTTGGACTTGTACCTGGTGGGCTTTGGTCGGTATGGGGAAGAGCTTGGTTTTGTACCGACCAGTAATGGGTCGGTATTGAGAGGGACTTCTGGTTGGTACAGGTCCCTGGTGTCATACCGACCCAGTGGTACCGACCTAGAGTCGGTCGGCGTTGATCGTTAGTTCTTCGCCAGACGGATACACATTTGGTAAAGCCGCCATATCACCTTGAATACATGTTTGAATGGACTCAAACCACCTTCAGTCGACAGCTAACTCATTGGGCTACAACTTTCATGAAGGCCATGAAAGCTGAATCTGATCGGAAGCCCTTCGTTCTGCCAGTTCTTTCAGACGCTTCGGAATGATCCTTGCATCCTATTTTGCTCCATTACTCCAAACATCTCCAAAATGTCTCCAAACATCTAGAAAACACTCCAAATGAATGCAAGACTCATAAGGACCTAATGCAAACTAACTAAACCATAATTTAGACTAAAACACTAAGAAAACTATGAGAAACACCTGCATGAGACCTAAAACACTAAGCTAGATGCATGCTAAAACGGGTAAAATATGAGTATATCAACTCCCCCATACTTTTGTGCGTTCCAAAAGTCGCGTTTTTTTCGGTTACTTACGTTCTTGACTTTTGTGTTTCAGGTGTATGCGTACTCGAGAAACCAGAAGAAACAAGAGCACTCAGCTAGTTAATATTTCCAACGAGGAACTAGCACTTTTGGAACACACAAAAAGGAAAGCAAAGAAGCCAGCAGAGATGAACAATACAGTGGTTTTGATTCGTGATGAAGCTAGAGCTTTGAGAGACCATGAGGGTCAATTGTGCAATGAGAGAGGGCAATGACTTGATGGAGATGGAAACATCATTGTCCCTCCAGCTGTTGTGAATGTGGGGAATGATGTGGTTGATCGTGGTAGGACAATTGGAGAATACAACAGGCCTGATCAGTTCTACGCCAATCGATCAGCGATTCGCCCTCTTGCTTTTCAGAGGAATGACTTTGAGCTGAAACCTGCATACTTCACTCTTGTGGGTCAGCACCCTTTTCATGGTCTTCCTCATGAACACCCCATGGATCACCTTGAGAGGTTTGAGGACTTGGTCTCTAGCATCAAATGCAATGGAGTGTCCTACGACTACCTGTTCTATAAGCTTTTCCCATACTCTTTTGGTGGGGATGCTTCTTATTGGCTCAAGCAATTACCAGCTGGGTCATTGACTACCTGGGATGAGACTAAGACTGCTTTCCTGAACAATTTCTATGATGATGCGAGATCCGAAGAGCTCAGGAACAAGATCTCCCAGTTTTTTCAAGGACCAACTGAGGTGTTTAAGGCTGCTTGGATACGATTCATGTCATATCAGAGGGATTGTCCACATCACGGGTTCACTCAGGTTCAATTGCTGGGTATTTTCTTCAGAGGAATCGATTGGAGGTACCAGATGGCTTTGGATTTGCGAGCAATGGGAATTTCAACACGAGATATCCCGAAGATGCTTATGTGCTGATTGAGAACTTGACGTCTAGCAATAGCACCAAGAATGCAGATTTTGAGCGGAAGAGGCTGAACGGAAGCATTGATGGATCGCAGATTGCTGAGGTGCATACGAAGCTGGATTCGGTGCACAATCTCCTGATGGGTAAGACGAAGAAAGCTGTACACTTTGCTGATGAGGATGAAGTGAAAGGTGTTAACTACATTGGTGGTGCTGGATTTCAAAGTCAAAGATATCAATACCCACCTCACCCACCCAAAACTCCTGAAAGCAAGGTTGAATCTATGCTTGAGCAGATTCTTCAGGGACAGCAGAAGATGACAGTGGATTTCAGTGGGAAGATGGATGCCTTGTATGCAGATCTGAATGGGAAAATCGAGGCTCTCAGTACTAGCCACAGGATGCTGGAAACTCAGGTAGCTCAGGTTTCAGCAGCTGTCAAGGGAAAGATGGTTCATGCACCTAATGAGCACGTCAATACAATCACCTTAAGAAGTGATGAAGATGTCGATCCAGGAGTGAAATTTAGCCTAACTGCAGGAAATTTCGTCAATCTTGACGATGCGGATTCAGAAATTCCCAGGGTATCGACCGACACCAGCCAGTGTCGATCGACACCAGCCAGTGTCGATCGACACCAGTCCAGACACATGCCCGAGTCGCTTCAAATCCACGAGTATTGATAGACACCCCCCCTGTGTCGACCGATACGGAGACCGAAATCCAGAAGCCTTGTATCGATCAACACCCACTCTGTGTCGATCGACACTTATCTGAAGTGGCAACGCAGAAGCCTAGTATCGATCGATACTCATCTGGTATCGATCGACACCCCTCGAAGACTGACCCAGAACTTGCGAAGAAGCCGCAGATGACTGAGGAAAGGGTTTACAAGCCTAAGGTGCCACATCCTATACCACCCAGACATCTCATGAACCCTATCTCTGCGGAGAAGTTGCTCGCTTTTGAGAAGATGGTCATGATGATTCCCCACACTATATCTTTTGAGGAGGCTTTTGAGAACCGTCCTGTGGCATGTTACTTCGGAAATTGCAGAGAAACTGAGGAAGAGATTAAGACACTCTTTATCAAAGCCAGAAGTACACCACCTCCGATGAAACAACTGATTAAGAGGGAAGACCTAGGAATATTCTCAATTCCATGTTCTATCTCTGGAGAAAAATTCAAAGAGTCTATCGTTGACTCGGGGGCTTGCGTCAATCTCATGTCAAGGGCAATTGCAGAGAGATTGAAAGCTGATAGTCGATCTCCCAAGGCATCTCTCACATTCGCGAACTGTATCACCTCACTTCCATACGGTACAATCCCTGATTTGATGGTTGAAGTAGGAGGTTGTCTGGTTCCTACTGATTTTCAGGTTGTGGAGATGAGTGCAACATCTAGTACGCAGTTGATTCTTGGAAGACCGTTTATGGCTACGGTTGGTGCCATTATGGACACACCCAACAAGAGAGTCTCGTTCTCATACATTGACAAGGAGGTGTACTACGAAGCCATTCCTACTAGAGGAACTCCTACACGTGTCTCTTGCATCGATGTTGTCACAGGAGAGACATTGGTAGCTGATCCTTTTGAAGAACCTTCTGACGTGCCAACTGTCATGGACATTCTAGATAGTCCTTCTGTCATCACCAAGAAAGACGTCACCACAGCTAAGGCAAAGAAGAAGGTAAAGAGCAAAGGAGTAAAAGGTGCTCCCTCTATGACTTTAATCCCTCATAAGTGTGATGGGGACTCGATTGAGTACAAGGTGAAGTGCAAAGGAACCTCAAAACCATTCTCCAAGGCTAGAATCATTCTTACTCCGGAACTGAAAGAGAAAGGAAAGGAGGTTATACAGAGCATGTTGAGTAGAACTCTGAGTCTGCAAGTATCTAGCTATGGAACTTGCATGAAAGTAAGCTCTCAACCTCGCTCTGACTGATCACCTGAGCAAAGTCAAGCTCGTGACGTTAAACAAGCGCTTGGTGGGAGGCAACCCATTGGTGAGTCTGTAGATACCTTTTCCCTTTCCCTTTAGTTTTTGCTTTTGGTTTTGTGTCTTGTTTCATGTGCAGCAGATTCAGAAGAGCAGTATCGATCGACACCTGCCCGGTATCGATCGACACCATCCGCACGACACAAGAGCTGGGTATTTCTTAAGGGACTGTGAGCAACATATCGATCGATGTCAAAATCGCATCGACCATTTCCCTTGTATCAATCGATACCACCATGGTATCGGTCGATACCCGACACCCAGGCAATCCACTCAATTCTTCTGTTTTCTTTTACCAACTCTAGACTAGATAACATTGGGGACAGTGTTGTTTAAGTCTAGGGGAGGTCGTTGCTGACAACGTGTTTGTTTTTCTTAGAGTCAGTCGTTTTTGTGTCAAATTTGTTTTATTGAGTCAAAAATTTTGTTGGAGATTATGATCTTGTTCTTGAATCTACTGTTTTGACTTTGCTTCTAAGTGACCACTGTTACAGAATCAGTTACAGATCGACTAATGAAAAATCCAAAGGCTGACTAGTTAACTAGAAGACACACATGTTTTCAGCAGAGTTCTTTTAAAGTCTAAGCCAAATTTCTGCACTTCATCGATGTGGTTAGTATTCATAGAGCTTGATTCCTCATTCATATCTGACAAAGGAACCCATGTGTTTAAAGTAATGGTATCTCTCTCCCATGTTATAAGTTAATAAAAAAGAGCATAAAAAGATGAAATGATTTTCTTCGGAGTAGAGGGCTAGGAAAATTTCCAGCGATCCCATTATTCTACTTGGTGAGGAATGATCATACAAAGGTTGGAAGCGAGGCTAGGATTTTCCTATAATGCCATTATTCGCCTACGCCTTTGATACGTTGAGAGGGAAGAACCGGGGATTCGGTGGCAAACACCATCAATACTCGCGTCTCATACCTCGATATGTATATGCAGATCTAAAAAAAAAAAAGAGAACATAATAAGAATTAAGTCTGGGGGAGAGAAAGTGATACAAAAAGTGTGAAATTGGGTGGTTCCTTATCATGATATTGTATGAGAAAGAATCTAGAAGGTTCTTGGTATTAATCACAGCGATGAAACTGGCGATGATAGGTTTAATTGAACGATGTTGTGAGATAATGTGTGTAGTCTAGGGAAGCTGCGAATGCCTAAGGAGAAGTACATGGTGGTTAGTCTTGGAACTAGTTAGGTGACATTTGGGTGCTTGGGAAAAGGGTCATTGCAGTGGTTCAAGAACAGGGGAGTCTCCGTGTTTTCAAACCTCTTTCTCTGGTTTAGTCTTCTATTTGCTTGAGGGCAAGCAAAGGCTAAGTCTGGGGGAGTTGATATATCATGGTTTTTACCCCTTTTAAGCCATGATATAAGTCCGTTTTATAGAGTCTTTCTACTATTTTGTAGTGTTTTAGAGTCTTTTACAGGTTTTAGCACGTTTGGAGCATAATTGGAGATATTAGAGCTTTTTGGAGCATTTTGGAGCAACACAGAGTTCGTGTAGCTGAGAACCCGATATGAAGCCTCAGTATCGATCGACACTACCCTAGTATCGGTCGATACTCACTGCAGCAAGACACGAGTCGCGACTTTTATGAAGAGTTGAAGAATTGCAAAATTGCCCAGAAGACTTTATTATTTATAATTTAGCCCAAAACGTGTTTTATGAGTTTAAGTTAGGTTTTTAAGCCACTTTGGCTATTACGCTTGTTTTACGCTTGATTTTACTTTGGTTTTGGAGAGATTTCTGAGAGAGACAACTCTGAACCTCTTGTTTTACTCTTTTCTATTTATTTGATTTGATGATCTATTCAATCGTGTTGCTTGTTTCAATCTCCATGTCTGAGTAGATCCCTTGTTAGGTTCAAGGTTCTCATAAGGGTTTTCTTTGAATGTTAGGTTAATTAGTTAATTAGGATTCACCATCTGAATTAGTTCTTCGCCTTAGGTTGTTCTCATAGCTAATTCTAGGTTGACAAATCTAGAACTTAGATCTTAGGATAATTGGTTAGGCACGAGAGTGCGATTAATTACCTGATAGAACTTAGGGTGAGCAAAATAACTATTCACAAAGAGATTTGGTTTAGTTGTTTTGTGAACAAATCAAATTTGAACTAAAAACTGGTTTAGACTTTAGGATTCGCAAAGAGATTTGGAATTCTAGGATTTAGACTTAGATAGTTTTCGCAACGAGAGTTGGTTAGCTATACTTTAGTGATTTGAGTTCAAGAACCGCGCTAAATCTGAATCTTGTTAGTTAGTTTATCTACATTCATAGAATTCCTGAGAAATACCCTGAGCCTATCTTCTTTCCCATTGATTCACAACTTGTTTAATTTACGCACTCGCATTCAATTACATCTTTTGGTTTAGCTTAATTCGGATCTATATAATCTATTGCGTGAATTCTGGAGTTCTTGTGTTCGACCCCTACATATACTGCAACAACTGCTTTAGTATTTATAGGGTATTAATTTGAGCATATCACATCACAAGAAGAAATCGAATTCAACGTCCAAGTTTGTAATGCTAGAATGCATCAAGTGAGTCTACTCCAAAAGAGTTAGCCATTTCTATCTCCACACGCATCAAGTTACGAGTCCTAACCTACACAAGCATTATTATTCTTCAACCCTTTGACATTCATTAATGTTTTATGTGAACTGATTTGGCTAAGGCAGTCGGTTTTGAGATAAAGATGATCTCAATCACATGTGTGGGCTCTTCAATGCAAGGATCTCTCTATGAATGAGCAAACTTTAGCAAAATGCTAAAGGTAAAAGGCAACCTATGCATACAAGGGTGAATTCTCATCTACCCAACGCCTAAGATGTCTCTAGCCCTAGCATCTCTAACCCATGAAGCCCCAAACCTAAGCTACCCTTTTTCTTAAGGCCTTTTGCCTTCATAATCCACACATTTCTCTTGTTTCTTCACTTCATTTTTCTCACTTAGGGAATTCCTTCTTCTCCATTGAACTTGTGGTTTGGTGCTCCCCTTTTTGTTGCTTTAGCTCTTCTTTTTCGAACTTTTTCTTGCCTCATCTTTCATCACTTGATGCCTTAGCCAATTTTTCGACTTCTTTTCTTTTCATTGAACTCTTTGAGGCTAATTAATGCTTAGAGCTAATCTTATAACTTATCACCAACCACTTCACATTTTTGCATTCCCCTTTTGATTTCTCCCCATCTTTCATTTTCGTTCCACCCTTCTTTTGTTGTTTCACACACGTCCCAAACAAACACCCCAAAACTTCCCATCCTAGCTAACTTATCCTTAGACTAACCCCTTGATGATGGGACTAGATCTAAATGAGAATCCATCATTGTCGCCCTAAACCTAACACTTTTTGCCAAGTTTGCTCGAAAAGTAGGCCTCTCCATTACTCACGAATGTTCTAGGCTAGAAAAGAGGTTTAGTTCAAGGTGTGGGGAACCATTCCAAAAATGGGATATGGCTACTTGGATCCACAAGGGTGGTAAAAAGGGAAAAGAAGATCCAAGTATGTATATGGGTATCCACGAGTTCATTCAAAGATGCACAAACACGATAATTGCAAGTCAAGATTAAAGTTCTTATTAATAGGGTTGAATTCAATTCACACTTGCTTCAATCAAGACGAAAACATCGATGCATGAGATCTAAAGATTGTGCATCCTTACTTTCAAACTCACTATCATGCATTAGACAACTACGAACGTGGGCGTTGAATTAATTTCTTAAAGTGATACCCTAGCTCATCATTGCTCCTAATGCAATATGCAATGCAATCTATATGCAAACTAGACTCAATCCTACACATGAAATGCAACTAGATAATCTCTTTTTGTGTTTTCAAAATTTTCAATTTTTTTTATTTTTATGAGTTTTCTACGCCATAAGTGAATGCAAGATATGCATGAGACTCAAGAGATGCAAAATCAAAAATAAGACACAAAACACAATATTAGATACCGGTCCCTCCCCAAACTTAAATCACACCGTCCTGGTGTAATATAAATTTAAGGAAGAAACCCAAAACGATAGATGAAATGCAAAGACTAAAAAGGAAAGAACTACTTACAATAGAGGAGTGTTACTATGTGAATGGAGAGAATGAAGAGAATGAAGAGCTTGCCCAACCTCAAACGCCGTTGCTACCTTGTTATGACCTTGCCACCATCAAGAACCTTGCAACCACTTCAACAAAAGATCAAAAAGTCCTAGAAACACAAAATCAAACTAGAAAGCAAAGAGAATATGTACAATAATAAACATGGGAATATCTCCCAAGTGCACTTTGTTTAAAGTCACTAAGTTTGACTTTGGTTACCCTTTTAGGCGGGTGATGGAGGAATGTGGGCAATCCTTGGTGGGTCTTTGAATTCGAGAGTAAGGACCTTCTTCATGACTTCTTGGAGACCCCTTTGACCGTTCTCCTTAAGCTCGGTGGTGAGGAGTGCTTTAACCTTTGGAAAGGGCTTAGATCTTCCCCTACACTTCACCTTGTACTCAATGGCCCCATCATCATACCTCAAAGGTATGAGTGTCATAGTGTGAGAAGATTGGTCAAGGTTGGAGGGTGATTATCATTGTGTTTTGTCCTCTTGATCTTAGTGCCTTCACCTTTGGTACTTTCTTTCTCCCTCCCCATTGTGGTAGAGAAGAGAGATTCCAAGCAAACTCCATCCAATGCTAAAGTTTCTTCAACATTACCATAACCCAAAGCGTTCTTGTCATGGGATTCTATCTTCTTCCTACGAGCTTTTGGGGGTGAAGCCTTTTCTATCTTCTCACAACTACCCAAGTCTTTCACTTTCTTAGCATTCCACTCTTGCTCATCATTTTCCTTAATCTCAAATGAGGCATTTTCCATCTAGAGCAAATTCATCGTCAATAGCATTTCCAAAAGTTGTTTCCCCTTTGTTCTTCTCAAAATAACTCTTTTCTTCATGAGTCCATCGGGCGGAGGCTAAGGCATACCTTGGAGTTTTGCCAACGTCTCTAACTTCCTCTTCTTGCTTGGAGTCTCCAATTTGCTCATCAAAACCCATGGAAGTCCTTTCTTCATTAATCTCAACATTAACAATTGGTAAAACCCTCACTTCCTTTGGTTCCTCAGATGGCAAAGAGAGTGTGACCAATTTGGGTTCCAAGGTCTCCAAATGGAAGGCTAATTGCTCAATCTTATTGGTGATCTCATCATGTAAGCCCTTTAATTTGTCATTCATTGCTCCCATCATCACTACAAAAAATATGCTTATTGATAGCACATTATAATAACACATTTTTTGTAACTGCTATTATAAGTGCTACGAAGGATTGTGTTACTCTATCATAATATTAGAAAAATGTTATGCCGAAAAAACACTAAACATGAAACTAAAATTATTTTTGCCTTTCATATATTCAGTTATGACCGCCGACGCTTAGCTAAAATTATCTTTGCCTCTCATATTAGCTAAAATTATCTCGAGGCATGGTCTCAAAAGTCCCTAAAACTGATTCTCAAATCTCTTATATCCCTCTTTCATCTCCATACCCCTATATTCATTAATCAAATGTGTTTTTCCAAATTTGCCCTTGCTTTGATTTAAAAAAAAAAAAAAATTCGAAAAAGAGACTCCTCCGACGCGACTCCGACTCGACTCACTCCCGCACTCAACTCACTCCGAGACTCCTCCATCGAGCTCAATCTCCATCGCCGCCAGAGTGAGCCATGTCGCCGCCGTTTCCTCCGCCGCCGAGCTTTCCATCGCCGCCGTTTCTTCCATAACTCCTTCCCTCTTCCAACCTCCTCTTCTTCGATAACTCCTTCCCTCTTCTCCCTTCCGCGGCGCCTTCGACTTTCTTCTTCTCCCTTCCGCGGCGCCATCGACTTTCTTCCTATCTACCGCCGTCGGACCGCCGTTTCGTTGCCGCCGTCGACCTGCACCGAGTTTCACACTTAAAGGTTAGTTCTTCAAACTCTAATTTAGTGCAATGTGGCTCGATTTGGTTTTAGCAAATTGGGTGTTTTGGTCGATTAGGTCTATAAAGAGGTAACAAATGTATTTTAGTGGTTGAATCCTAGTGAATTGGAAGTAGATTAGATCCACAATTTGTGTTCTTGCGATAGGAGAACTAGGTAAAACTAGTAAAACTGTTAAATATAGTAAAACTTGTAAAACTCAAAACCATGATTTATGTGTAAAACTGGGATAACTGTCGATAACTACTATTACTGAGTGACTTTTTGTATTGTTTTTTACAGGATACGATGAGCAACAACGTCAGCATATATTTTATATGCCAAGGTCGCATGTATAGTTTAATGTTCAAGACATCAATGGGGGAGATAACTTTGTCAAACCTGGAAGCTAGGATATTCAAGAAGGTTTCGTTAGATGAAAGTAAGCTTAAATTGGAATTGAGTTATTTTCCACTGGTGGTGGGAGGAGGTGAGGAACAGTTATTTATTTCGGATGACGAGGATCTGTCTGTTTACCTATGGTGTATTGATAAAGAGAACCGTATATGTCTTTTGTATGTGGAGGTCATTGCTACATCGGAACTGCCCGAGCAACTGTCTAGAGCAGAGAAAAGTTCTATTGGTATGAACTTTGAGGTATCACAGTCAAATGACAAGGAAATCGGAGCTAATGCCATTGTTCCGTACGTAGGCAAAGAACAAGCAAAAGAACAACATCAGGCGATAGAGGACGATGATGATAGATCACGTGATGAATGTATGGACAACGGTATGGATATATCGGATATGCGTGATAGATATGTTGAGCCTCCACCTGTTGTACAAGCTAGTCAGTTTATAGAGGAATGGGAAGACGGTTTGGGTCTGAGTGTGGGTCAAGAATTTCGAAATAGGAAGGCAGTGCAAGAGGTGGTGGATAGAGGTGCATTTGCTATCAGTTTTGGTTATTCGATAATAAAGTCGGATAAGACGCGATTAGTGCTAAAATGTCCTATAGAAAAATGTAAATGGGCTTTAAGAGCTGCAGTGGTTACAAACACAGAGATTTTCTCAATTAGAACGTACACGAAGATGCATACATGCTCTCGGGCTAGTCAGAGTACAAGCAACAATAAGAGGAAAGGCTCAGCAGGATTAGTTGCATATTTTTTGAATGAAAAGTATCCAGGACAAATAGAAACTCCGAAGCCAAAAATGATAATGGATATGGTTCAGACAGATTTAGGTGTGCGGATATCATACTCCACAGCTTTGAGAAGGAAAAATCTAGCTGTTCGTGATTTGCGTGGTAGTCCAGAAGAAAACTACAAGATGCTGTATCGTTATTTGTACGTGTTAGAGCAGGTCAATCCCGTTACAAAAACAAAGGTGTTTTTGGATGATATGGGGAAATTCAAGTATCTATTCATAGCGTTGGGAGCTAGCATCGAAGGGTTCCGAGCGATGAGGAAAGTGATAATTATAGATGCGACTTTTATCAAGAACGGATTTGGTGGTGTACTAGTTTTCACCTCAGCCCAGGATCCTAATCGTCACCATTATCCCATAGCATTTGGTGTACTCGATGGTGAGAAAATTGATAGTTGGACTTGGTTTTTTGAGATGCTGAAATCCGTTGTACCGGACTCTTCCGAATTGGTGTTTATGAGTGACAGAAATGCAAGCCTCATCAACGCCATAGAGAATGTGTATCCCCAGGCTCATCATGGGTATTGTGTATGGCATTTGTCCCAAAATGTGAAAATCCATGCTTCTAACATCAACAGAGACGTAGTCGCATGGAGATTCATGGAGTGCAGCAGGAAATACACGGTGGCTGAGTTCGACAGTGCTTATGAGTCTTTTAAGACGAGATATCCTTCTGCGGCCAAGTATCTGGTCAAACTGGTCAAACTTGTCAAACTGGTCAAACTTGTATTACTAAGCAAAGAACGTATAACTGGTCAAAATGGTATTACTGATTCAAGTTGAAATGGAAAAAAATAATTTTGATTTTACAAAACCTAAACCAAAATTACTCTTTATACTTTTAATGTCATTTTAAATAATAACCAACTTATGATTACTTTTAATGTCATGTATATCATATTGGGTTGTTATGAAGTAATTTTTACAATAGTCCTTATACTTTTAATGTCATTTTGTAAATAATAACCAACTTAGGATGAAAAAGTTACAGAAATCTAGTTTTAAAACATATTAATGCATAAAACACTCAGAATTATATGTTTATCTACTTAAATCAACTGTAAAACTAAAAAAACAAATTTTAAGGATAGGTAATACTAATTAAAATTGAAAACACCCAAAGTAAAACTATTTGGAACTTTCGTAAAACTACTATCTTTGGTAAAACTAAGTGCAATTTTTTGGGCGGCAAAACGAAAAATTTCACCAAACTTTTGGCGCCCAAAATCAATAAGTCAAGCTTTTCCTCTCTTTTTCAGATCCGATTTCCTTTATCTCTTTTTCGAACCTCTCTCTCCATTTCGAGGCTCTCCTTTTCTCTTTCGTTCTCTATCCTATCAAACTTCTCCACTTTCGTTCTCTCTCCATTTCTCTCTCTTCTTCCCTCATCTCATTTCTTTGCTCATCTCATTTCACCCTTCGTCTCTCTATTGACTATGGACAATTTCAAATCTGATCAGTATTACAGTGACATGAAGAGGGCGAAAAATGAATACGACAGGATGTTCTTAATCGGTTTGATGGATGGTATACCAACAAGGTGTCCCTGCGGTGGTCGAATCGTTGTGGAGCCTTCACACTCCCCGGGATCTGATGTGGGAAGGAGGTACCTTGTTTGCAATGAGTTTGAGGTAAAACTGGAAAACTTTGTAAAACTATACTGTCGTAAAACTGGAAAACTTTGTAAAACTGGAAAACTTTGTAAAACTATACCAAGTATTACCAAGTGTTACCTTTTCATTTTAGAATTTAAGAACCCAAAATGTTACCTTTGAGTTCTCTAATTGCTCCTTCACATAAGCTTCCAATGTTGTGACTCTTTTGTCCAACCCATCAACCTTGTCCTCAATTTTCTTCAACCGTTCTCCCATCTCTTCTTTCATGGTGTTTACGAGATCCACCAATTCAGCTAAAGGCGTGTTTCCCGATCCATCATTGGTGGATATTTCCTCGTTCACCGCATTCTCAGGTTCTTCTCCTAATCGAGAAGCGACATCTTGGTTGAACATCTCTTCAAACAATATGGTATTTCCTTTGCGAAGACGCTGCATCCAACTTGCAACAATGACATCATGCTTATCATCGTCGTCATCTTCTTCCGTGATTCCAGCCATAAGATAGTTTTCTTCTTCACCTATAGGTGCCAGGATACTATCAATGTCCTGTGAATGTAAACAATGAAGAACGATTAAAAACATAACAACACAAAATAATTCATATGCAAAGGATAACTAACCTTAGTTGTACCAATTTCTTCATTTATTTTCAAAAGAGGAAACCCTTTCATTTCGCTTTTCTTGAATTTTGTCCTGCACATCCTAGGAAAATTTAAGTCGGCGCCTGGAATACCTTCTCGGAATTTATTCCCCAATTCTGAAATTGCCTCAAATGCTAAAAGCTACACAACACACATATAATTAGAGTTAGCTAGCTTCAACTATAAGAACTACTAACAATGACCAATACCTCAAATAATTTTTACTTACCTCCATAGGAATACAGAAACCTGGAATCGGCCATAATACACCCTCCTTGACGACCCCTCCAAAATGAGTCATCGTGTGCTTGATCTCTCCTAGCATGTGATCGAATGACAATCTCCCCCAAGGAAATTTCTTACAAAATTTAAGATCTTCCACCGCTCTTAGAAAGAATGACTCCACGGGCGTAGCATCTGGTACTTTGTCTGCCCTATAACAATGCTGGCTAAGAAGTAGAGGACCGCCATCTTCAACCTTTCTAGAGAACGTTCCGTTGGAGGTACCATTTCCTCTAGCTTTTCTTTCACGTCTTGAAGTCTAATTGTTGTTCGACTAAAATGTTTCTTCACGAACTTCAAACTGCCAACTTTCTTATAATCGAGTGGGTAGTTACGGCAGTCTAAGCCCGATATCAAGGCGTGTTCCTTTAGACCATAGCGGATGGGAACACCATTTACGATGAACCAAACTTCCTTTTCTATTTCGATGCATGCCGTTCGAAGAAGGAGCATCCACATGCCCATAAGCTTGTGGTTTTTGTCCCTTGGCATGTGGAAAATGTGTTTGAACTGCGGATGCTTCTCAAACCAGTTCCTCTCAACCAAAGTGAGCGGATGATCCAAATTCTCTAGCGTATTCAAAGCTTCGTTGATATAACACCTCGTCGATATCTTAATTCTCTTCTTATACTCTGTCGGCAGGAAGTACATTTTCAGAGGTTGTAGTGCTGTCGTTTCCTCTTCGGAATCCTGTAACAAATAAGTAACAAAAATCCGACTAGTTTTATCTAGTTCTACCAGTTTTACAAAATCACACTAGTTTTACCTATTTATACCAGTATTACTTAAAAACCCAGAAATTCAAATACAAAATCACACTAGTTTTCCCTAGTTCTACATAATTATTCAATCGAATCCAACTACTTACCGTTGACTCGACGGGGTCGCTCACGTTTCGGCTGCTTCCCGAGTGGGTACTTTCCTCGTCCTTATCTCCTTCTTCTTCATCTCCTTCATCTCCTTCATCTCCTCCATCTTCATCTCCTTCTCCTTCATCTCCTTCTCCTTCATCTCCTTCTTCTTCAACCGGACCGAGTTCCTCACCTATCCGAACCGGAGATCGCAAACTCAATCTTTTTTCTTCTACCTCTTCATTCGTTCGGACTTCCACAACCGGATCCGAACCCCTCTCTCCATCTTGAGTATCTTCTACCTCTTCATTTCGAGCAATCTTTGTCCTCTTATTTCCCCACCTTGTCTTTGCCATCTTTGTCCTCTTCGATCGAACCCGATTTGGGAGTTATTCCTAGTTTTACGAAGAGTGTTGAAGATCAATTAGAAACGGTTTTGATTTCAATTTAGGGATTGTTGAGTTTGTCGTCGATTTCATTTTTTAGTAATCGGGTTCCGGGTTAGATACGATAGAGTTTGGGTGGGCGGATAAAACCCTGGTATAAATTGTAATTTCGGAGTTTTGGCTAGGGTAAGAAAGTAAAACACCTGTTTTTTGAATTAACAATAAATCAAAACAAAAATCATTTTATAACGGGGATATGTCAGACTTTGGTTTGAGATATAAGGATATATGAGACCCTCCTTCAATTATCTCTCTACGCAGACAAAAAAATTAGACCTAAAAAAAATTCCCTTAGGCGACAATCTCAAACTCCTCTCGCCGGCGATAATCTCGACTCCTCTCGCCGGCGACAATCTTTACTCCTCTCGCCGGCGACGATCTCGACTCCGACGGCCTCAATTTCCTTTTGAGGTCAGTCTCATCTCGACCTAGGTCTCAGTACGAGCTAGATCTCCTTTAGCTTCAGTCTCGTTCGCCGCCGCCTCTTCCAACTCCATCCTCGTATTCTCAGATCGTGGCTGTCCTTCTCGTCGACCGCGCCTTGTCCATGGCATTTTAGCTCCGATCATCTTCTCCATCGGCTCCGGTCATCTTCTCCATCAGCCAGATTCGGTGTAGTCCCTTGTTCAGATAAGAATCGCGGTTTCTTCACCATTTTCCAGTCCTTCCCTTTTTTTGTTTTTTATTGAGTTTCCGCTTTTCTAATTTGCTCTGTCGCCGTCGCTAAGCTTCTCCTCCGATTCTCCGTCTACGCTTAGATCGCAGATATGAACGCCCCGATTCTCGTTCTTAGTGAGTACCTTCCTCTTCCACTGATCTCGTCTCTTTGAATCTGTATTGGGTTTTTTTTCACTCTTACTTCTGTGTTTCAACTTGTTAATGCTACTGCTTCGTGAGATATTCAGAGGATTCGTTGAAGCGTGAATCTGATACAAAGGTTCACCATGGCAATATTCAGGCTTCCAAGGTAATAAAGCTGTAATATTTGCTTCTCTCTCTCTTTGCTTTCTCTGCTACGAATCATGGTTTCACCATGGTTCTGGGTTCAATTTTACAGGCTGTGGCTGATATCATCCGCACCACATTGAGTCCTCGCTCTATGTTAAAGATGCTTCTTGATGCTGGTGGAGGTAGATCTCTGTTTTGCATTTCTTATTAGTGTGAACTAGATGTTGCTCACCCTGCAGCTAAGGTTTTACTTATTCCTTATCTTGAACGTTCTTGTTATCTTCTCATTACTCTTTTTCTGATATATTTTTGTCATCCTCTGCGTTCTGCGATTGTGCTGTTTGCTTGGATGAAAGAGATGTTAAATCTAGAAAACCCAAACTTTCTCTTAAGCATACCAAAAGCCTTGCGTTTTTGGTTTTTGTTACTCTCCTGTAACACACTTGCTTCTGCTTCTAGATTGTTGACTACGAGAGAAAGAGAATAAACTTCTGCGATTCTCTCCTTGACTGATTTGGTTTTTATTTTGGTTGGTGATTACTGTGCACGATTAGTTGATTTTTGACTCGATTATAAAAATCAGAAATCAGAAGGAAGAAGATGAAGTACGTGCTTGTGACAGGAGGTGTTGTGAGTGGATTAGGCAAAGGAGTAACAGCAAGTAGTATCGGTGTTCTTCTTAAAGCTTGTGGTCTTCGAGTTACTTCAATCAAAATCGGTAAATTACTAGTTTTCTTCTTCTTTGTTACTCTTTCTCTTGTCTCTCTACTTGGAAGTCAAATGATGTTTTGCTTACCTGGAGCACTCAATCTCCAGATCCTTATCTAAACACCGATACTGGAACCATGTCTCCATTTGAGCACGGTGAAGTGTGTCTTGACGATGATTGTGGTCTCTAATTTTTGAAGGTTGTTCCTGAAGTTAAAGAAGTATTGGACACATTCCGAGTTGCTGCTGAGTTTGGAAATTAATCACTTAGAGCTTATGTGATTCAATAGTGATATATCATGGTTTTTACCCCTTTTAGGCCATGATATAGGTCCGTTTTATAGTCTTTCTACTATTTTGTAGTGTTTTAGAGTCTTTTACAGGTTTTAGCACGTTTGGAGCATAATTGGAGATATTGGAGCTTTTGGAGCATTTTGGAGCAAAACAGAAGCTCGTGTAGCTGAGTACCCGATTTAGAGTCTCAGTATCGATCGACACCACTTGGTATCGGTCGATACTGACTGCAGCAAGGCACGAAGCGCGACTTTAATGAAGAGTTGAAGAATTGCAAAATTGCCCAGAAGTTTTTAGTATTTACAATTTAGCCCAAAACGTGTTTTAGGAGTTTTAATTAGGTTTTTAGCCACTTTGGCAAGGGGGACTTGGGATTGATTCTGAGTTTGAAAAGAGAGCTATATGAGGGAGACAAGTCTGAGACTTTGTTCGTCCGAGAGAAGATTCCGAACCCTTTGTTACTCTCCTTTTATTATTATTTATCTGAGCATTATTTCAGTCATGTTTATTGTTTCAATTATCATGTCTGAGTAGTTCTCTTGTTAGGTTCAGGGTTCTCATAAGGGTTTTCTCTGAATGTTAGGTTAATTGAATGATTAGGATTCACCATCTGAATTAGTTCTTCGCCTTAGGTTGCTCCCAAAGCTAATTCTAGACTGATCACCTGGAACTTAGATCTTAGGATAATTGGTTAGGCACGAGAGTGCGATTAATTACCTGACAGAACCTAGAGTGAGCAAAATAACTATTCGCAAAGAGATTTGGTTTAGTTGTTTTGTGAACAGATCAAACCTGGACTAAAAGCTGGTTTAGACTTTAGGATTCGCAAAGAAATTTGGAATTCTAGGATTTAGACTTAGATAGTTTTCGCAACGAGAGTTGGTTAGCTATGCTTTAGTGATTTGAGTTCAAGAACCGCGCTAAATCTGAATCCTGTTAGTTAGTTTATCTACATTCATTGAATTCCTGAGAAATACCCTGAGCCTAATCTCCTTCCCATCGATTACAACTTGTTTGATTTACGCATCTGTTTTAATTACATCTACTTGGTTTAGCTTAATTCTGACCTAAATAATCTATTGTGCGTTCCCCTGAGTCTCTGTGGATTCGACCCCTAAGTATTACAATCGACAAAGCTTTAGTACTTTAGGGTATTAATTTGAGCTTATCAAATTTGGCGCCGTTGCCGGGGACTCAATTTCGCCATTAGATTTTAGCTAAGAATTTCGACTAAATCGTCGAGTATCGATCGATACTACTTGGTATCGGTCGACACCCGACACGTTTTTTTTGTTACTTACGTTCTTGTCTTTTGTGTTTCAGGTGTATGCCTACTCGGGGGACCAGAAGAAACAAGAACGCCGAGCTAGTTGATCTGTCAAACGAGCAGC
>PKMM01048770.1:186464-404640 GCA_002933915.1 Eutrema heterophyllum | reverse complement strand
GGACGGACGCGAGGAACTGGCGGACTAGGTCGGGGTATAAGTCATATTGCCGTGTAGGCATCGTCCCCAGTCCAATCTTCCTGATCAAACCATCAAGCTCTCTATCAAAGCCCAGTCGCCTCATAGAATGCGTATCCACAAAGCGAGTGGGACGCACATCAACGTCCTGCCAGGCGTTGTAGAAAATGGAGTCGTAGTCATCCCACTCTTCTGAAATCGGCCTGTGGGTGCAGGCCCTGCTCTCAGTGATCTCCTTATCGGAGCCCTCGTAATCATCTCTCAATATGATCCTGGCCTTCTCACTGATCTTGGGCCAAGGGGCTCTACACGCAGAGCTAGGGGCGGCTGATGAAGAAGGGCGACGTGGAGTAGGCGGAGGAATGGGGCGCAAGGAAGTATGTGGAAGATCAAGATCCGCCTCTGCGCCTGAGATCCTCACCAAATAGCGGTGGTTGAGAAGGCAAGCTTTCACAATCCCGACATGCCAAGTGAAACCGTCGAAAATCTTCACATTTGTCCCCACAATGTACTCAATCGGATGCTCACTAGATGGGTTCGAGCTAGAGGCTTCAGCAGCTCGTGGCCTCTTCCTTGGTGCCATATGCATCATAAACAAACATAGGACAAGGCATAAATCCAAAATCTCTCACAAACAAAGCAAAATCGGCGAAGGCAGATGATTAGCATCGACCGACACCCTTTGGTATCGATCGATACTCAAACTAGTATCGAGCAGACACGAAGAACACAAATCCAACAATTCCAAATTGCAAACCAAGGGTAATGAAGCGCAAGGCAGGGATCGACTAGGTCTAGAACACAATAATCAAGTGATAATCAACTAATAACACGAGTTCTAAGAGCCTAAAAGTCGAAAGTCGAAACTTGGTGCATGAAATCAAAATTTGGAAATTCGTGTTACATACCTAGCAGATCGTTAGAATGAATGAGAGAAAGGGATTGAGCACGAAAAACCACACGGAATAGACACAAAAATCACGCAAAAGTGTTGAGAAACGAAGATTTCGTGATTTGTGGTGAGAGAGAGGCTCGTGTCGGTCGATAGAGGAGTTGTGAGGAAGAGGAAAAACCCGTAGGGTTTATAAGGAAACTTACCTGGGCCGTGGGTATCGACCGATACCATATAGTGTCGATCGATACTCGTAGCAAGTCGGTGCATTTAGGCGCATGGAGAGTGTCGATCGACACTAAGTGGTGTCGATCGATACTGCCCGTCCGAATCTGGTTCACGTGACACTACGAAACACAAAACTAGAAGTAAAGAAGAAAAAGAAGAGTATGTACAGACTCACCAGTGGGTTGCCTCCCACCAAGCGCTCGTTTAACGTCATTAGCTTGACTGTACTGCCGTTCAGGCAGCGGGTGCATCATCCAGAGGCAGCATGTGTCCATCTGGGATCTCAGTGTTCCGTGAGTAGTGTTTCACCCTTTGTCCATTGACAGTGAACTCCTCGCCAGAGGGGTTAGTCAGGACAAGTGCACCATGTGGTCGAACCTCCTTGACCGTGAAAGGACCTGACCAACGAGAACGCAGTTTACCAGGAAACAAATGCAAACGAGAGTTATACAGAAGTACCTGATCATTGGGTTCAAAAATGCGGTGGAGGATTTTCCTGTCATGGTACGCCTTAGTCCTCTCCTTGTATAGCCTTGAGTTCTCATAGGCATGGTGCCTAATCTCATCCAGCTCGTTCAGCTGGATCAATCGCTTCTCAGCAGCAGGCTTGATGTCAAAGTTCAGTAGCTTAGTAGCCCATGCTGCCTTATGCTCGATCTCCACAGGAAGATGACATGCTTTCCCATACAGCAAATGGAAAGGTGTAGTGCCCATTTATCTATCTATCTATGCTCTTAAACAAGCATCTCGACAGTGGTTCATTAAGTTCTCTACTACTTTGACTAACTTGGGATTTGAGAAATGCTTCAGTGATCATACATTGTTTATTAAACAATGGGATGGAAAGTTTCTTGCAGTTCTGGTTTATGTCGATGACAAATTGATTGCAAGTACTGATGTTGATGCAGTGATCGTGTTGAAGACTCAATTAGAATCCTAGTTCAAGTTACGGGATTTTGGCTCTCCTAAGTTTTTCCTTGGACTTGAGATTGCAAGATCTCATGAGGGTATATCGGTTAGCCAAAGGAAGTATGTTTTGGATTTGCTTGCATCAAGTGGTTTCTCTAGGTGTAAACCTTCTGCTATTCCCATGGAACCAAATTAAAAATTATGCAAAGGAGATGGTTTAGTGTTTGATAATGCAAAGCAGTATCGGAAGTTGGTTGGTAAATTGCAATATCTGACAATCACAAGACCAGATATTAGTTTTGCTGTATCAAAGTTAGCTCAATATTCTTCAGATCCTCGAGTACCACACCCACAAGCTGTTCACAAAGTGCTCATGTATCTTAAAGGAACTATTGGACAAGGCCTCTTCTATGCAATAGATGATAAATTTGATCTTCGTGGTTACTGTGATTCAGACTGGGGAGCTTGTTTGGACACGCAAAGATCAGTAATAGGGTATGCCATGTTCATTGGTAATTACTTGGAAATCAAAGAAACAGTCAGTTGTTTCTATGAGTACAGCTGAAGCAGAGTATATAGCAATGTCTATGGCTGCCAAAGAAATGGTATGGCTGTCTCGATTGTTACAAGATTTTCGAGTGCCTTTTAATCCTCCTGTATATCTCTACTGTGATAACACATCTGCTCTGCATATCGCAAGCAATCTTGTGTCTCATGAGAGGACTAAGCACATCGAATTTGATTGTAACAAGGTGAGGGAATACATTGATTCTGGTTTTCTTAAAACCATGTGTTGGAGGTGAGTTTAGCACTCCTTGGTTTAGCCCGGTTTGAACCAAGACCGGCCCAATTGATCCCTATTTACGATGGTTTGAACCTGGAAGAAGCCCATGATCGTGGTTGCCAGCCTGCAAGCCCGCTTAAGGCCCAACTCGTCATGAATGATAACTGACCTCCGAGATTTGCGAAATATTTCCCGATCGCGGAGGGAAAAAAGGAAATCTTCCTTTTTCCGATGGAACTAGGAAAAGCAAGATTGTATGATCGTTGCCGACTCGAGATCTTATAAATAGAGAGATCCTTACCTCATTCTGGACATTCATAATCGTCTACGAGACCTAAGGAGATCAAGAGCAGAGAACTCAGCTTTTATCTTCTTAGTTCTTGAGTCTTTTTTTCCGATCAAACAATCATGTAACTCCGCAGAGTTTAATCTAATAAAATGAGATTCCGATCAAAGTTGTTGTTTAAATTCCTTTGTGTGATTTTCAGAATCAACAATTGACGCCGTCTGTGTTGACTTTTTCTTAAAAATAATAAACTTTTGGTTCTCGGTGATTAAGCTCGGCAATGATGGATCTACCACTCGACCCAGCGCTAAACAACAACAACCAGGTGAAAGATCGCAACCCGGCAAACGGAACAGATGATCCACCACCACTGATTCCAACAGACGTTGCTGCTGCCACTCCGGCTCAAGTCGATCAATTCGCTCTCATGCAGGCTATGGCCGCACAGCTCGCCGAACTCTTCAAAAAGAATGACGAAAGGTTCGACTCATTATTCGCGACACAGACAGAATTCCGAGCCCAACTCGGCGAACTCAGACAACACCAGACTCCTGAGGACGTGACACCCCCTCTTTGCCCAAACCTTTTCGCCGGACCAGCACAAAACCAGAGCGCAACAGTCCAATCTCCCACTCTAGGATCCATCGGTAGTCACAAGACACACAACACCGATCGGGCATCTCTGGATGAGGAGTTTAAAAGCGTCAAGCCCAACTTCATGATAAGAAATCCAAGTTTCATCAGGCCACCAGCTCAGCACCCGAGATCGACTGTGTGATCTAGGAGGCTCAGAAAACTCCATTCACACAACGAATTCTCAATACTCCAGTTCGTTGTCTGGAGAAGATCAAGATCACTCTGTACGATGGCAACTCCGACCCCCGTTACTTCATGACCTTCTTCGGCATTATGATTAATCGCTTCAAATTCCAATCTGAGGAGGAAAAAGATGCTACAAAGTGCCAACTTTTCATAGAAAGCCTCGGCGGGACCGCTCTCGACTTGTTCCAGCAACTCGAAGCAAACTCGACCAAAAACTACAATGAGCTCACAACCCAATTCCTCAAGCGCTTCACCATGTTCATCAGGAAGAAGACAAAGAACGCTGAACTTTGGGCCCTCGAACAAGGACCGAACGAACCTCTAAGAGACTTCATGGACCGAGTCAATTCGGTGGTGACCCACTGTACCATCGATGACGATGCCGCGATCAAAGTCCTCTACAAAGCAACATGGTACATATCAGCTTTTCACAAGGAAATTCAGCGTAACCGACCCCCGACCTTGGAAGACGCAATGCATAAGTCGCATACGTATATTCTCGAAGAAGAGGAAGAGGCCGCCAAAGACAAGCATTATGCCTTTTCGAGACAGACCGTACCTAAGGATAAACTAAGGGAAGAGGCTCGCGAGCTGCGTACTCACCTCGATCAACGACCTGCGACACATCAAGTCAGTGCCATTCCTCTACAACAACCCTAGAATACATGGATCAAGTCAGAAGAACCAAAAGATTAACAAAAGGAACCCGCAAGCGATCCTCAGTCATACTGTGAGTTTCATAAAAGGGCAGGCCATAGCACCGAGGAATGCCGACATCTCAAGGACATTGCTGCTTCAGAGTTTCAGAAAGGAGGAGATCTCAACAAAGGGTGATCTCCGACCTAACAACAGGTTTCGCCGTGGCGGAGATCGGCGACGCGATAATACTGAAAAGCAAAACACGGATAATACTGCGCGAACTAAGGATAACGCTGATGCGGAACCTCCAAAACGAGATCGGGAGGAGCAACCGGAGGATCACACGATCCCGAAACCTGGAAAGAGAGTACACATGATTATGGGAGCACTCGAGTCTTCCAACTATTCAGTTCGGGCGATCAAGGAATACAGCCAAGAAGCAATTGCAGCACAACGAAGCAATCGCACCAGATCAAGCGGCGTACCCATAATTTCACAGAGGCCAACACAGTTGGACTCCAAATGCCCCATAACGACCCACTGGTCGTCGAGCTACTCATCGGGGACGTTGATGTCGAAAGAATACTGGTTGATACTGACAGCTCGGTTAAAGTGATCTTTAACAAACGCTAAAGCGAATGGACTTCCCAGACTCCGAGATCAAACCATACATCGAACCTCTTACCGGATTCACTGGAGAACAGACTATGACCGCGAGAACAGTCAAAATACCGATCTAAGTCGGAGGAACAGCAAAAATGGTTAAATTCGTGGTTTTAGACAAGCCGGCAATCTACAATTTCATACTCGGGACACCGTGGTTGTATACAATGAAAGCCGTCATCTCAACCTACCACCAGTGCGTGAAATTCCCGACACCAACCGGAGTCTTCACTCTCAAAGAGAACCAATCGATGTCTCGATCATGCCATATCAACGAATGCAAACTACGAACCGCACCTCGAAAATGCGTAATCAGCTCGAATCCAACTTCGACCGACCTGCTAAACAAGAAGAACAATCTCGACCTGCCCAAACGAGAGTTGGTTAAACAAGTTAGCATTGAAGATCTCAAGCCTGAAAGATGTGTCGGCATTGGAGCCGAGCTGGATGAAAAGATTAAAAACGACCTCATTCGCTTCCTCAAGAAGAACGTGTCGACCTTCGCTTGGTCCATCAAAGATATGCACGGGATCGACCCAAAAATCACTTGTCACGAGCTCAATATCGACTCGACGTTCAAACTGATCAAACAGAAGAGATGGAATCTCGGTCCAGAGAAAGCTCAAGCCGTAAACGACGAGGTCAAACGTTTACTCGGAGCAGGATCAATCACCGAGGTCAAGTACCCAAACTGGCTAGCAAACCCCGTTGTTGTCAAGAAGAAGAACAGCAAATGGAGAGTGTGCGTCGACTTCACCGACTTCAACAAGGCATGCCCGAAGGATAGCTTCCCTCTCCCGCATATTGACAGATAGGTTGAAGCAACTGTGGGAAACGAGGTCCTTTCCTTCATGGATGCCTTCTTCGGTTACAACCAGATGCTCATGCATCCCGACGATCGCGAAAAGAAATCTTTCATCACAGATCGGGGCATCTATTGCTATAAGCTATAAGGTCATGTCGTTCGGCCTGAAGAATGCTGGGGCAACCTACCAAAGACTCGTCAACCACATGTTCACAAGCCAACTCGGCCGAACCATGGAAGTTTACATTGATGATATGCTGGTTAAATCCCTCATTGCCAAAGACCACGTCGAATATCTCAGCACCTGCTTTGATATACTTAATCAGTACGGCATGAAGCTCAATCCTGCTAAGTGCACGTTCGGGGTCACGTCGGGCAAGTTCCTCGACTACATCATCACTCAAAGGGGAATCGAGGCCAATCATAAGCAAATCTTGGCGATTCTCGACCTCCTGTCCCCAACAACAAAAAACGAGGTCCAGCGGTTGACAGGTCGGATCGCCGCACTCAATAGGTTTGTCTCTCGATCTACGGACAAATGCCTCCGTTTTACCAGCTGCTCCACGGTAATAAGCACCTCGAGTGGGACGATAAGTGCGAAGAATCGTTCAAACAACTCAAAGAATACTTATCAACCCCACCCGTCTTGGCAAAACCTGAAGACGGAGAAACTCTCTATTTTTACATCGCGATCTACATCTCAGCCGTCAGTGGAGTCCTAGTTCGGGAGGACCAAGGCGATCAAAAACCCATCTTCTACATCAGCAAGTCCTTAGACGGGGCCCAGACGAGATACCCGACACTCGAGAAACTCGCACTGGCAGTTGTCATCTCAGCTCGAAAGCGCCCCTATTTCCAATCGCATTCAATCGCAGTTCTCACCGATCAGCCTCTGCGAACAATTCTGCACAGCCCGACCCAGTCCGGCAGACTTGCCAAGTAGACAATCGAGCTCAGCGAATAGGACATTGAATACAAGAACAAGACCAGTATCAAATCCCAAGTGTTAGCCGATTTCCTTATCAAGTTACCTCCTGAGCTAACAATCACCAAACTCCCGGGCGTAGAGAAATGGCGCATCAATGTCGACGGCTCGTCATCACATCGTGGTTCGGGGGTCGGCATACACCTCCAATCACCAACCGAAGAGATCTTGGAACAATCGTTTCGGTTAGAATTCCAAGCATCGAACAACGAGGCTGAGTACGAGGCACTTCTCGCCGGATTACGGTTGGCCAAAGCAATTGGAGCAACACACATACAAGCATTATGCGACTCGCAACTCGTCGCTAGCCAGTACAGCGGCGAATATAACGCAAAGAACGATCGCATGGACAACGCGTATTCAAAGTTAGTAAAGGAGCTCGCTGCCGAATTCCAATCCTTCGACATAACCAAGATACCTCGCGGAGAAAATGCTCCAGTTGATGCCCTTCCCGCCCTCACTTCGAGTTTGGACCCTCATCTCCGACGTACGATCCCGGTTGAGAGCATTTCATGACCGAGCATCGAACCAGCCGAGACTTGCAACGTGACTACACGCAGGCGAAACTACAAAACGCAACCGGCTATCGATCCCAAACCACGAAAAGCAAGGAACAATTCGGATTCCGTTGTCGACCTCAACATGGAAACCAAACAAACTCTACAAGATCCGGACCTACGAAATCAGTCAGACAAGGAGGACGACGAAGAGTCAGAAGGTCTCCATGCCCTAATGGACATCGAGGCCGAGGAGGAAGAAGATTAACCCAAAGACTGGACTATCGAAATCAAATTGTACATTTACGAAGGCACAGTCCCAGCCGATAGATGGGCAGCTTGGCGACTTAAGATGCGAGCTTCCTCCTACATCGTTCACAAGGGCGAGCTGTACCGATAGAGTGCTTATGGTGTCCTCTTGAAATGCGTAGCAGGCAAGGATATCCACGAAGTGAAAGAAGTTCACGACGGAGCATGCGGAAATCATTATGGAGGTCGCTCCTTGGCTTTGAAAATAAAGAAGGCAAGTTATTAATGGCTGACGATGCTAGCAAACTACGAGAAGTTTGTGGCTAGATGTGACAAATGCTAACGACATGGCCTAATGATTAACCTTCCTACAGAGTTACTCACAACTTCAACAGCGCCTTACCCATTCATACGATGGGCAATGGACATCATCGGCCCACTTCGCCGTTCAACCACCCAGAAACAGTACATCCTTGTCATGACCGACTATTTCACCAAGTGGGTCGAAGCTGAATCATATGCCGAGATACACAGCCTTGACGTTCAAAAGTTCATCTCGACCCTATTCAGCGACTGGTGTGCAAAGTGGAAAATTTGACTAAGTTACTCAACACCAAGGAACCCGCAGGGAAACGGACAGGCCGAAGCCACTAACAAGACTATCATCGACGGCCTCAAGAAAAGATTGAACAAGAAGAAAGGATTCTGGGCCGACAAGTTAGACGGAGTTCTCTGGTCCCATCGCACTACACCTCGTCGATCAACTGGACAATCCCCATTTTCCGTAGCCTACGGAATGGAAGCCTTGTGTCCTATCGAAGTCGGTCTTCCAAGCATACGCCGGACAATGCTAACCCAGAACCCCGTTCTCAACAACGAGATGCTCCTTGACAACCTCGACACGCGTGAGGAACAGCGCGGACAAGCATTGCTCCGAATCCAGAACTACCAGCATTTAGCCGCACGTTACTATAAGAAGAAGGTCCGATGATGAAGACATCCAGCAAGGACTAGTTCAAGACATCTCATTCGTATCTAACAAGCCTATGACATGATCAAGATCCATATCTACGCACAAGAAGTTCAATGCTTATGTTCTGAGGCTGCTGGAAGAGATCTATGAAGAACCACCATTAGAAGATCAAGCCAGGACCTTATCCATCATTTCAGAGCAAGAAGAAGTCGAGTGAGATGGAGGGATTATCGATTTTATTATTTATTGGTTTTTTCCTTTTTTATTTTATTATTAGGATTTTGTTAATTTCCTTTTTTTAAGAAGAGATAAAAACTTTCCTTTTTTTAATTCTTTTTACTAGTTAGGATTGGTTTTACTTTTAGGCTATAAATAGCCCTTTTTGTAACTGGAAATCTACACCCTTTTGCTTTTAATAAACCCTAGAAATTTCCAGACTTGTTTTGAATCCTTGTTCTTGTCGATTTTGTTCACAAGCTCAAAATCCTTATGTTGTTGTCGAGTTTGTCTCCAAAACAGAAGTCTTGCAGTATCACAAGCCCCCTCACAGCTTATGTGGTGCCATCGATTCCCTTTCACTCCACGCTATCCCTAGGTCCAAGGAGAGTGCTCTCAGCCAGCCTTGTTCCTTACTGTTACTTGGTTAAGTTTTAAGCCTTATCCATTCAAGGCTTATATCAAGTGGTATCAGAGCTTTGGTTTGAGAGACCAAGTAAGAAGAATCTGACATACCTGAAGCTACTGATGAACGAACAACACGAAGCAGCAGCAGATCCTACATCTGCGATCCTAGAGGCGATAGCAGCTATGCGTGCAGAACTTAAAGTCCTTGGAAACATGATGGATCGTGTTGAACAACCACCGCCAAGGCGACTTCCTATACGGAACGTTGCGCTCGGAGCCGCACCAGCAGCTGTAGTTTGAGAACAGCATGATCAAGACGATTCAGATCTTGAAGAAGATTAACGTGACCCACCACCCCCCACGCCAACCTAACCATGATCAACGTGATCCACCACCCCTACGCCAACCTAACCATGATCCGAAGCTAACTGCCCCTACCTTTGCAGGAAAAGTTGATCCAGAAGCTTATCTTTATTGGGAACGAAGGATGGATCATCTGTTTGAATACTACAATTACACGGGTCCAAGGAAGGTGTCGTTGGCAGTAGCTTAACTCACTGATCATGCCTTGACTTGGTGGGACAGAGTAGTATCTGAGAGGAGAAGGAACAGGCAAAGACCTCTCGACTCTTGGACTGAGAGGAAGGATCTGATAAGGAGCATGTACGTTCGTCCACACTTCCACAGGGATATGCAGAGACGTTTTCGCCGTTTGTCCCAAGGAAACAGATCTGTAGAGGAATACTTTGAGGAATTTAAGCATGTAAGGAATCGTTTGGAGCTGGATGAAACAGAGGAGACACTCATGGCTCAACTTATGGATGGTTTGCAAGAGAGGATCAGCCGCAAGGTGGAAAGGCAAGTGTATCACGATCTGCAAGATCTGGTTCACTTGGTTGTGCAAGTTGAACAACATATCAAACGCAAGACCACCCTCAACATGTCCAGAGCCCAACCTAACTGGACACAAGGTTCAACTAAACCCGTGGACAGAAACTCTACACCAGATGTGGAAGCTCAGTTCAAGGGAAATGCCACTGAACCAAACAGAGACACACGGCCTGAGGCAAGTAAAAATGTCATTCCTCAACGATCCAGAGACATTGCTTGTTTCAAGTGCAATGGAAGAGGTCCTATGGCTCGTGAATGCCCTAATCAGAGAGCTATGATCGTCACAATAGCAGGTGGTTATGAATCTAAAGATGAGATAGAGACTGAGCTGCAAGGAGAACACAAAGAAGAAGTGGAATATCCTGACACTGGAGAACTTCTTGTTATTAGGCGAATGTTGAGTGCCATCACTGAACCAGAAGAGATGGCTCAAAGGGAGAACATATTCCACACTCAGTGCACTGTCAAGGTAAAGATTTGCAATCTGATCATTGATGGAGGGCCGTACACTAATGTTGCAAGTGATTACATGGTGGATAAGCTCGGTCTGGAAAGAATCAAGCATCCAAAGCCCTACAAGCTTAGATGGCTTAACGACAAGATTGAGCTCAAGATTATGGACCAGGTGCTTGTTCCTTTTAGCGTGGGACGATATCACGATGAGGTAAAGTGTGATGTGATTCCAATGCAGGTTGGACATCTACTCTTGGGTCGACCATGGCAATTTGACAGAGAGACTACACACCATGGCATAACCAATTTGTATTATGTGGTGCATAACAAACGCAAGTATCAGCTTTCCCCACTCACACCAACAGAAGTACATGAGATGTATGCCAAGATGTCCAAAGAAGGAGAGAAGCGCAAATCCAACTTTCTGGTTAGTATTGGTACTGTTCGCAGAACCTTGGCATCCAACGAACCAATGCTGCTCGTGATCTTCAAGGAGGCCCTGAGTACAGACTTTGCAACTCTGGACTTACCACCAGAAATTACTAACCTCTTGAAACGGTTCAAAGATGTTTTCCCTGATGAGTTACCAGAAGGTTTGCCTCCCATTCGAGGTATTGAGCATCAGATCGATTTCATTCCTGGAGCTGCTTTACCAAATAGGCCAGCTTACCGAGTGAATCCTACTGAAGCTAAGGAATTGGAGAGACAGGTACAAGAGCTTATGGCGAGGGGCTATGTTCGAGAAAGCCTCAGCCCTTGTGATGTTCTTGTTTTGCTGGTACCATAGAAAGATGGTACTTGAAGAATGTGTGTCGATTGCAGAGCCATCCATAACATCACTGTGAAGTATAGACACCCAATTCCTCGACTTGATGATATGTTGGATGAGCTAAGTGGAGCTACTGTCTTCTCCAAGATCGACCTAAAGATTGCATATCATCAGGTCCGAATGAGAGAAGGTGATGAGTGGAAGACTGCTTTCAAGACCAAGCAAGGTCTCTATGAGTGGCTTGTGATGCCTTTCGTCCTCACTAATGCACCCAGCACCTTCATGCGTCTAATGAACCACGTTCTTAGAGCATACATCTATAAGTTTGTTGTTGTGTACTTTGATGACATACTCATCTACAGCAACTGCTTAACAGATCATGTAGCACACCTTGAGCTAGTTTTAAAGACACTGCAGTAGGAAGGTCTTTATGCAAACCTCAAGAAGGGTACCTTCTGTACTGATCGTCTGGTGTTCCTAGGCTTTGTTATTAGCTCCCAGGGACTGCAAGTTGATGAAGAAAAGATAAAAGCGATCCAAGACTAGCCAACACCCACAAACGTTAGCCAAGTCAGAAGTTTTCATGGATTGGCAAGTTTTTATCGACGCTTTGTGAAGGACTTCAGTACATTAGCAGCACCGCTAACTGCAGTCATCAAGAAGAACGTGCCTTTTAAATGGGAAAATGAGCAGGAGCACGCCTTCAATAGCTTGAAATCGAGTTTAACTAAAGCCCCTGTTTTGGTTTTACCTGATTTCAACAAAACATTTGAGCTTGAGTGTGATGCATCAGGACTTGGAATTGGAGCTGTTCTGACTCAAGGAGGAAGACCAATGGCATACTTCAGTGAGAAACTTAATGGGACTGCACTGAACTACCCCACTTATGACAAAGAACTATACGCTTTGGTTCGGGCAATGGAGACTTGGCAACACTATTTGTTGGCCAGGGAGTGCGTCATACACACTGATCATGAGACGCTCAAGCATCTGAGAGGACAGACCACTCTCAAAAGACGACACGCCAGATGGTTGGAATTCATTGAAACGTTTCCTTATATTATCAAGTATAAGAAGGGAAAGGAGAATGTGGTAGCTGATGCTTTGTCAAGGAGGCATACGATGATCTCAACAATGGAGTCAAAGATCCTTGGTTTTGAGTTTATCAAGAGCTTATATGCTGAAGATCCAGAGCTGGGAGAATTTTTCAACAAGTGTGATAAAGGAGCTTCTGATATGTTCTATAAGCATGATGGGTTCTTGTTCAGGGAGAAGAGGCTATGCATTCCCCAATGCTCATTAAGAGAGCTACTAATCCGAGAAGCTCATGGGGGAGGATTGATGTGTCACTTTGGGGTAGACAAGACATTGGCTATCCTCAAGGAACATTTCTTCTGGCCTCATCTCAAGAAAAGCGTTGAGCAGTTCTGTTCAAGGTACATCACTTGCAAACAAGCGAAGTCTAGAACTCGTCCTTATGGGTTGTATATGCCACTGCCCATACCAACCACACCTTGGGTAGATCTTTCCATGTATTTTGTGTTGGGGCTGCCCAAGATTCAACACAAGGACTCTATCTTTATGGTGGTAGACCAATTTTCAAAGATGGCACACTTCATTCCATGTGCTAAGATGAACGATGCTACTCAAATAGCAAATATGTTTTTCAGGGAAGTGGTTCGACTACATGGCATACCAAGGACTATTGTATCAGACAGAGATACAAAATTTCTAAGTCACTTCTGGAAGACGCTTTGGAAGAAGTTGGGCACTAAGCTACTATTCTCCACAACGTGCCATCCTCAAACTGATGGGCAAACTGAGGTAGTGAATCGCACACTATATACATTGCTTCGAGCTATAATTGGGAAAAACTTGAAGAATTGGTTGGAGTGCATACCTTTTGTCGAGTTTGCATACAACAGGGCAACCCACTCAGCATACAAGTTCTCACCATTCGAGATCGTCTACGGGTTCAATCCGAATACACCTTTGAATTTGTCACCCCTGCCCCAAACTGATGATGTAAGTCTAGATGGTGAACAGAGGCTGTGAAGAAATTGCATCAGAAAGTCAAGGAGGATATAGAGAAGAAAACCAAGCTATACAAAGCAGAGGGCAACAAAAGAAGGAAGAAGAAGGTATTTGAACCTAGAGATTGGGTCTGGCTGCACATGAGACCAGAACGGTTTCCTAACAAGAGGTGATCCAAACTTTCACCAAGAGGAGATGGGCCTTTCAAAGTACTGGAACGAATAAATGAGAACGCCTATTGCTTGGAGCTGCCTGGAGAGTTTAACATATCTTCAACTTTCAATGTTGTTGACTTGGATCACTTTGACACACACGAAGGAGATGTTTTGGGGTCAAAACCTTTTCAAGAGGGAGGGAATGATGAGGACATCCAGCAAAGACCAGTTCAAGACATCCCATTCGTACCTAACAAGCCTATGACACGATCAAGATCCATATCTACGCGCAAGAAGTTAAATGCTTATGTTCTGAGGCTGCTGGAGGAGATCTATGAAGAACCACCATTAGAAGATCAAGCCAGGACCTTATCCATCATTTCAGAGCAAGAAGAAGTCGAGTGAGATGGAGGGAATATCGATTTTTATTATTTGTTGGTTTTTTCCTTTTTTATTGGTTTTCCTTTTATTATTAGGATTTAGTTAATTTCTTTTTTTAAGAAGAGATAAAAACTCTTCCTTTTTTTAATTTCTTTTTTTAATTATTTTTACTAGTTAGGATTGGTTTTACTTTTAGGCTATAAATAGCCCTTTTTGTAACTGGAAATCGACACCCTTTTGCTTTTAATAAACCCTAGAAATTTCCAGACTTGTTGTGAATCTTTGTTCTTGTCAAGTTGTTCACAAGCTCAAAACCCTTATGTTGTTGTCGAGTTTGTCTCCAAAACAGAAGTCTTGCAGTATCACAAGCCCCCTCACAGCTTGTGTGGTGTCATCGATTCCCTTTCACTCCACGCTATCCCTAGGTCCAAGGAGAGTGCTCTCAGCCAGCGTTGTTCCTTACTGGTTACTTGGTCGAGTTTTAAGCCTTCTCCATTCAAGGATTATATCATCTGAGGTCGACACTTCGAGGACGGCGACCTCGTTCTTTGAAAGGTCTACCAAAACACAGAAGAGAAAAACGCGGGCAAGCTCGGTACTAATTGGCAAGGACCTTACCAGATAATGCGGGTCGTCAAACCCGGCGTCTATGAACTCATGAAGATAGATGGAACTCCAATCCCGAGATCGTGGAATTCGATGAACCTAAAACGGTTCTACTACTAGTTCGGCTCAGCGCCAAAAAAAAAAAAAAGAGCTCACCGAGCTACTATTATCTCTGATGTAATATGAACTATGAATGGCTTGATCCCTTTCGAGGGTACGCAGGCAACCCACCTTGGGTCCAGCTATGATTCTAATAAAAAGTTATAAACTCCAAATCCCTTAAACCGAACTCAAACAGTTTGTACTTTCTTAAGCGGAGCCTTTCAATTCGCACCACAGTCTAAAACGACTGAGTAAAACAAAAGCCGAACTCTCGCAGTTCGCCAAACTCAAACAGTTTGTACTTTCTTAAGCCGAACCTTTCAGTTCGCACCACAGTCCCAATCGACTAAGTAAAACAAAAGCCGAACTTTCGCAATTCGCCGAACTCAAACAGTTCATACTTTCTTAACCCAAACCTTTCAGTTCGCACCACAGTCTGAAACGACTAAGTAAAACAAAAGCCAAACTTCTGCAGTTCGCCGAACTCAAACAATTCGTACTTTCATGAGCTGAACTTTTTAGTTCGCACCACAGTCTGAAACAACTAAGTAAAACAAAATCCAAACTCCGAAGTTCGCATTTAAAACCATCGCAGTTTCACACATCGACGTCCTGGCCAGACGATCGATAGCACTCCTCAGGGATGCAAACGTTAAAAAGCTGAGATCCGTCTCGCATAAGCAGAGGTTATTCTCGCACTAACATCCGTCCTCGGATCATCCGAGCTAAATAAGTCGAATCTACCTTGCATACTCCGATTCGATCAGGGCAAACCTTTGCAGTCTCATGCTAAGCTCTCGGGGTGAGGCCGAACGACACATTCTCGCAAAATTAAGCCGATTTCTCAACAATCGCTAACCTATAAGCCAATTTCTCAACAATCGTAAACCAGTAAGCCGATCTCCAACGATCGCCGATCTCAAATTGATCAAAAGCCGACTTCATCTAACGTACCCCGACTAAGACCGTATTATGTACGGCACCAATATGGTATGTGGAGGACTCGAGAGGATCGTATCATCTTAGGACCTTACGCAGATTAAAAACAATCTCGCGTTCTTAAGCCGAACTCAGAGCAGTTTGCAAATTGATATTTTTAATCATAAAAGATAATAAGCCGGGTTGGAACTCGCATAATGATTGAACAAGATGGAAAAAGCTGATGAAAAGTGCTTATATTCATTATAAGCTGAAGTTACAAAAAAGAGCCACTACGGGTAGTATTCAGACAAAAGCCTCACCGGGCACCGATCTAAAAGAAAAAGAAAAAAAGTAATTTTAAGGAGAATCGCGCCTCCTGATCTCCTTGGACATTCCCTGGCCCATCCTCGAGTCGATCGACCCAAACTGGTTGACATTGGTCGGGACTTTGGTTCTATCAACATCAAAGTGAGGAGGACCCGAGGGAACACCATCGTCCGAAATCGGGGTCACTTTGAAGTCTCCGTCTTCGAGATCGTCAACAACCACGGCTTACAGCTCGGCCGTCATCCTCTTTTCTTCCGACGCGAAGTGAAAGAGCATCTCTAGGGGAATGTTAACCCCTTTCCCCACCAGCCGGTTCAAGCACTTCAGAGTACATGTAACCTGACTAAAGAGCAGCTACTTCGGATTCGCAGCTCGGTGATATATCTTCTAATCTTCTCGAAACAAGCGGACAACTTGGCCGCCATCTCCCTTCGGGGATCCCTCTTCTTAGTCGGGAATCCCTGAGTCTTTTCTTTTCAGATTTCAAGAAAACCTCAACCTTCCGTTTTTCAACGGTCATATGGCTAAGCGCATCATTAGCCTCGAGCACCTCGGCCTTCATCTTTTCATTTTCAGCTCGGAGGGTTTCGAGTTCTCGATTCTTCGCAGCAGCCTCCTCCTCGTGTTGAGCGACCTTGGCCTGCATCTCAGCCAGGCCATCCTTGAGCCTTTCAGCTCCTTCAGCATCTCAGGTCGCCGATTTCAACTTATGACCGGATGAGCTCGTTTGTTAGTCCCTCGACTTAGACAAGGAAATTAAATTGAAGCTGAAGAAATGATAACTTACCCGAGCCTTGGAGCGAGCGAGCTCCATAAACTTTTCCGCCTCCGGGAGCTCGTCCAATGACGGGAGACCGCGAGTGCCAAATTTAAACTGGCGGTAGAGTTCAACACACGATGTCGGATCATTAATCAAGGGTGTGTCCTTCTTATAACTGAAGAACACGGCATTGACCTCTTTCGGAGTTAAGGACTTCCGCCTCTTGCGCTTCCTGGAGGCGCCGACCTCAGCATTTAGATTGACCATTTCTTCCAGGGGCGCGTCAGGAGCATCCGTACAAGGAACGAGTGTGGTATTATCTCCCCCCTGCACCTCGAGCTGACCTTGAGAAGGACTAGCCGGTTCTTCCACAGACTGACCTGACAAAGTCCTCCTCTTCCTTGGTCGGTTCAATCGCTCGGCAGCCGCATCGCCATCAACAGCCACATTTATCTCCAAATTGGTGCTCAAAGGCACCACGTCTGGTCAGCCATTTCGGGGTTGATGGGCGGATCACCCATAGTATTGCCAATCTGAGAGTTTTGATCGGTCTCGGTGTGTTCTTCGGCAGTCGTCGAATCATCTCCATCCACTTGGATGACATCTTCACGAGCATCATCTTCCTTGACCCCGTCGTCCCTTAAAGCAGAAGGAACTATAGAGTCATCTTTAAGGACAAGAGAGTAGTCCGGGACATCCAGAAAATTCCTCCAAGGTGCCATTCTTCTGTTCGAAGATCCTTCAACAGCTGCAGAGACAAAGCAAGTCTCAGAGACAGAAAGTACGCGATACGAGAATCCGACCTGAAGTTTTAGCTAACCTTTTCTAGCACGGCGTAACTTCTTCTCAACCCATTCTCGGTGAATCTCCGGCCAGCGAGCTCGTCCTAATCTCTGAGTCGGTTAATACTCGCGCGCCACCCGTTAGAGAGATGATTATATACTGGATTCTGAATTGCCAAAAAAGAAAGAAGATGAGCATCATAAATAATTGTAGAATGGGACCTCGGTACGAATAAGATAACTAAGTTCTACCAATGTTCAGATTCCACGACGTCTTATAACAAATGTCCGGGTTAGACATGATAGCAGGAGTGACTGAGACGTAAAAATACTTCGTCGCCCCTGGATCTTATTCGGCTTTAGCCCGGTAATTATGTCGTAACTCGACTTCATGTTTGCCGAGAAGAACCAGGGCTTCGTAGCTGTAATGTTAACCGAGGTTAACTCCTCAAGTGTCCGAACAGTAATCGGAATACCAAGTTTGGCTCCTATGGAAAGAAGCCATGTTATGTTAACCACAGTTGCTGGGTTGAGCCGGGAAATAGCAGCTTTCCGTAAATTACATAACCCAATCAAGATATTGGGGAGGGGAAATCTAAGCCCCACGCTTTAAAATAGTCTTCATACATGCATATGTATCCTTCCGGAGCATCCCATGGCCTTTGGTCCTTCTCAGGCCTGACTAACAGCATGTCTTCCGGATAGCCACATGTCATCATCACTTCAACGATCGACTTCCGCGTACAACGGGTCGGCCCGATAGTAGAGGGGCGAATAACCTTTGACCTCACCGAAGTTTGGGGTTTCCCTTCTACATTTCCCCTCAAAGGATCAAATTCAGCACCACCGACCTGCCCCTCATCAGCGGTCGGATCGCGGTCGTCTTTGGCAGTCCGCGCTCCATCAACTTCGGCTAAAGCATTAACGACCTGCTTATTGGCCAACCGAGCAGCCAATTCTCTATCGAGACGGATCTGCTCGTTCTCCTTGGCAGTATCTTCACGCTCTAGTGCAGCAGCCATTTCTCGGTCAAACCTGACTTAAGCCTCCATCTCAGGAAGTTGAATAGGAGCTCGGGGATTACTAGGACCAGCTTCATCAAAGCGCGAGTTGTGCTGGATCAACTCCAGACGAGGATCGATCAAACCATCATCACCAATCCGCCCATCACCAGCAGTCAGAGCACGATTAAGCCCCTTGGCGATCTGCGTTTCATTCACCTCGGCCTAAGCATTGCCGGCCTGGGTACCCTCATTAGCCGCCGAATTCATAGCCTCTTCGAAATGGCGCTGAGCTATGGTTTCGTTGCTATCACGATCGAGAAGCTCAGGAATCTGAACTACGGGCTGCACACCAGCCCGAGCTCTCGAAAAACGCGAGTTACGACAAATTAACTGACCATCCATTATTACTACAACGGTATCTGAGGAATCCGAGCTTACCGAGCTAAACAACAAACCCCAAACGGGAGGAGGATTCTCAAATCTCTTTTCGTAATTATTGACGGAATCGTTTGGTGATTTGTTTCCAAATCGACTCATTCAACGGGAAAAACCGCAAAGAATAGTTGAAGAAATGTGAAGAACAATATGAAGATCCGTCGAAAAAATCGAAGATCCACGAGCAGATCGGAGAAATCACACCGTAAATACCGCATATACAGTCAGGATTCGATCGAAAAATTTTAATAAGGAAAATAATCTAGAGAGAGAAAGCTGAGCAAAACTAGAGAGAAAAGAGAGGAAAAGTTACCTTTTATAAGCGAAGAAGAAGTGAAGAATCGGAGGGGTCAAGGCGAATATATAGAGAGAGAAGTAATTATGACGACTCCTCGATTTCCGCGACAATTAAAGATATCGGAACGATACGTTTTATCAAAGAAGATTCACCGAGCTCGGGATTCATCGAATTCAAGATACAAGTTTAGATGACCAAGTCAAGACGCCGATCTCAATTCTAACCGAACTAAAAAATTATCCATGAACTTCGCCGAGCTCAGAGCCTCCTTCGCCGAACTCGGGGGGGGACTTATTGTTGGAGATGAGTTTAGCACTCCCCGGTTTAGCCCAGTTTGAACCGAGACCGGCCCAATTGATCCCGGTTTACAATGGTATGAACCCGGAAGAAGCCCATGATCGCGGTTTCCGGCCTGAAAGCTCGCTTAAGGCCCAACTCGTCATGAATGATAACCAACCTCCGAGATTTGCGGAATATTTCCCGATTTTGGAGGGAGAAAAGGAAATCTTCCTTTTCCTGATGGAACTAGGAAAAGGAAGATTGTTTGATCGTTGCCGACTCGAGATCTTATAAATAGAGAGATCCTTACCTCATTCAGGACATTCACAATCGTCTACGAGACCTAAGGAGATCAAGAACAGAGAACTCAGCTTTTATCTTCTTAGTTCTTGAGTTTTTTTACCCGATCAAACAATCTTGTAACTCCGCCGAGTTTAATCTAATAACACGAGATTCCGATCAAAGTTGTTGTTTAAATTCCCTTGTGTGATTTTCAGAATCAACACCATGTATGTGAGTACTGATCAGCAACTTGCAGATGTTCTGACCAAGCCTCTCTATCCAGCTCTTTTTCGGGATAATATACGCAAGATGGATGTTCTTAACATCTTCACACCTTCATCTTGAGGGGGATATAAAACATATAGAACTGGTTTACTTGTATTGTGATTTAATCTCCCGGTTTAGTTAGTTAGCCCGTTTAATGTTTATACTCAATTGTATCATCTTCTCCAATTTGGGAAAGTGAAATAACAAAAATCATTTCATACATTTCATCGATTCTGTTTCACTAATATATACATTTGTAATTTATTGCTGATGACATAATCATAGATCCAAACTGTAGGAACTTTCTGATTTGTTTTCTAGAAGTATCACAAGAATTCTTGGAATATCTTAGTTCAGAGATATTGTGCACAAATATTGCAGTAGTAAAAGAAAATAAAATCACAAAGAATCTTCACTGGATTGCGTTTATAAAGTACATGTTCCAAGAACTTCGACCAAAAAACAAAAAGGTACATGTTCCAAGAACGTTGGGAGAGTAGTCTTTCATGTAATGAAACTCTTTTTTTGTCGGAGATAAAGTTAGAGGTTGGAGAAGATTGTCGAGTGGGCCTTGATATCTGAATTGATTTGGGCTGTTCAATATACCGGCCCAAAATCGATTTCATCTCTTTAATTGGACCGATGCCGTTTTGCTTCAGTCGTGTTTCCTCCTCTGTCTTCAGTGATTCAATAAAAGTGGTAGAGACTCGGCATGAAGAATGAGTCACACCAGGGTTCGAGCAATATATTGGTACCCAATGAGAATATTTCTCGACGCTTAACCGGCAACACGGAAGCAAACGGACTAGTGTTTCCTCCTCTGTCTTCAGTGATTCAATATCATGTTCCAAGAACGTTGGGAGAGCAACCTCTCAGTTCCTGAAATCCAAAGCACATAAAATAATCATCATTCCATTTACCAGAGATTATTTCAAGTGAATCTTTTGGTGACAGATTTGAAATTTCATAACCAATTTGAGAGTGAAGAAAATGTCTTGTTATTCTGTTTTTGCATGATTAATCAAAGTAGGGTATGGAGAGCCAGCTATCGGTAAGAACAATAATGGTTCATCTGAAGAAATAGTTTATATTGGAAATGAGTGTATAGATCCGTAGGCCGAGGATAAGGAGCTCAAAGGACATCTCTTGAACAAGTAGAGCGATTACTAGGCAGCCTCAAGCAAGAGTTGATGAATAAGAGGAAGAAAGGAAAGCTCACCAACAATTGCTTGATTGGTACTACTCCTGGCCTTACCCTTCGGTAACTTATTCTCTTTACATAAATTGCACTTACGTGATTGCAAATCCTAATCAAGATGATATGAGAATACGCAGTTTGGTAGTCCAGCACAAAGTTTTTGGCAATCCTTTCTTCATTGATCACATTAATTTGCTCTACTATGCTTTGATCGATGATAGTATGTATATAGAGGATTTCCATATTTTCTTTACAAACTTGATTTTCATCCCTTATATTTATTATCACTAAACAGCTTATAATATGTATAAGCTATTAGGATTCAATCCGCGCTAGCTATATAGCGCGGGGTAATTTTGTTTAAAAATTGTTTTGAAATTTAAGAAAAATTATTTTTATCTGAATTTTAAATATGTTTAACTAATGATTAAAGATAGAACTGTCAACCCGAATTAACCTGTTTATTTAACCCGTTTTGCAATAAACTAAAATATTATTCGGACTAACCCGCAAAAACTTATAATCTTGAAAACATAACTCTAATATGCACCGTTTAATGACTATGATTTTTGTGGTCAGTCCACAAACTCTTAAAAAAATCATTTTCTCGTATCTAACTCCTTATAAAATTAGTAAAGTATTTTATAATAATTATAGTGAAAAATATTACAAGATTTCGAATATATTTTTTCTTTGAATATGTATGGATTGATTATTTAAATAATATCATAGTAACTAAAAAACTAAATAGTAAATAACCTATTTAATGAAAATATATACTTTTCATATTATCATCACTCATTTTAAAAGATAATTATATCTTTTTCTATTTCATTTATTTTTTTTATTTGTAATGGCATGATGATATGTAATAACTTACAAAATAAAATTCAATTTTAAAAATATATTCTTAAATAATATTATAGAGATGGTTCTTTTATTACTAACTTTATATATTTCGACCTGCTGAACAAGCATTTGATGCTTTTTCATCAGTTATCAATGATTTTATGTTTTGTATTGTACCTATCGTTTAATTGTTATGTGAAATTCCAATCCACTATATATATATATATATATACGTATCCCCACCGTGTTTATTCCCTAGCTCGCTGTTTCTTTCACCCTAGCCGCTACACTTTCTTCTCTCTGCGATATCGCCGAGGTAAGCGTTTCTTACGCATCTACCATCTCATTTCTTACTCTTCTATCGATCTCTGCTGAAATACTTTCGATCCGTTCTCGTTTGCTTCTCATTCAACTATTTCAGATTTGATTCTTCTTTACATGTTTCTCTTGGATTCGATGTTCTGAACTAATAGATCGTTTTGCTTATCTGATCGGCGGTTTAGAGTTAATTGATTGAGAAAATCAACGTTTTACAGTGCAATAAAAATTATTTGCCTCTATGTTTTCAGATGATAGAAACAAAAAAAAAAAATTTATATTTCATGCAACTTGTGGGAGTTTTCAACTTTCCACAGACAACTCGTATTGGTGGGCCTTCTTAACGCGGCAGCTACTTTTTATCCACCCTTCAGTCCTCTTAGAAACAATTTTTTGACCTCTTTGTAAAAGCCTCGTCATGATTATTATATTCACCATTTAACAAAAAAATATTTTCATTCGGTACAAAACTTAACTAGGCTTGGACATATGGTTCAAACCGAATATAACCAAATTGACCGAACAGAAATTTGGGAAATTGGACATGGGTTTGAAAAAACTCAACAATTGGTATTATAATTCGGGTTCAGAAAAAGATGGACTTGGAGAATTGGGTGTGGTTGCATGATTGCTGTGGGAAATGAGCTCTCATGGTGATCTTATGATTAAGGGATGGTGGTACCTTAGGTGAATAGTTTCGTTGGTGATTACGGCGGTACATGATGGTGCTAGGTTTTGCTCGAACGGAAACCAAGAGTTTGTGTGGTCCTTGGTTTGAAGGGAGGATTTTTGAAATATCAATCTAAGTCGCATATCAAAAATTTAGACAAAGATGGTCTAATATATAAAGTCAAATCCAACCTCAACTCCAACTAATATGAAGCCTTTTGGGAAGGAGGTCAAAAATAAATTTGTGCGGGTTTTGCCTTCTAGGCCGAAACGGATATATAGTTTCATACAAATGGGAAGTTTTACATGAACTTGAAAAATCCCAAAGACAAAACTTTCACATTAAAACTCACTTCTTCAATCTCCCAACTCTCTACTATTTTAGTCTTTGAATGACTCTCTAAGCTCTCATCAAGCCTCAATAACAAGATGTGTGTCTTTCCTCTGTGAGAGGTCTGAATCCCATCAAAGTTCTTATAATCTCATATCATTGTCTCAGAAGTCGTTTCCCATAAGACCATATCACCTTCCGGACCGGTCTTGATCCATACAAGATAAGTTTCCTGTAGATGGACCAAAAGTCATGTTCTTTCGCTGAAACAACCCCACATGGTATGCTTTACCGTCTCTATACTGCTCTTACTTCTCGATTGAAGCTCCGAAGTAGCGTTTCGAGTTTAAGCATGAAACATTCTTCGTCGTTAACCGCTTTCCCGTCCACACAAACCGACCCCGCAAACAACTGGGTTGTGGTCTTAGGATCAGTCCCTTGAATGAACCTTCTGAGTGGTCCAAGAGTTTCATTAGAAGCATGAGAATGTGTCAGCCAAGGGCTTTGCTTCCAAGCTAATGTATAGTGTTTTTCAGGGTTTTAACCATTGTTTTAAATCTTATTTTGAGTCTTTTATTGTGTTCTCGAGTCTTTTTGGTGTTTCTAGTATCTTTAGAGTCTTTCAGAGCATTTAATGAGAAACATGTGAAAAATGATGAAAAACATAGTGAAAATGAGTGAAGGATCAAAGCTAAAGATTATAGAGTATGGACAACATTTACCATATGAGAGTACTAGAACACCTTCCCAATTGTCTTGACCAGTATTAAACTTGTGCGACATGGGGCAGGAGTACTAGGACGCCTTCATAATTGGCTTAACCAATACCAGACTTACGTGATGTACCAGGAAAGAGTATGGGACGCTATTCTCTTGTTACAACCAGTATAAGTTGTGCGCCCCCTTGTACCAGTGAAGAGTACCGGAACTTCACCCTTTGGCTGTGACCGGTACCGATAAAGAAAAGAGATATTTTCCTTTTTCGTCTTATCTTTTTCCTTAATCAGTCTAAAACAACCTAAGACCTATAAATACCAAGACCTATAAATACATATGTTTAGCCACTTGTTTAGGTGACATTATACTTTTCATTCAGGTGTTTAGCAGCTATTCTCTATAAACTTTGAGAAGAAGAATCTCATACTCATGCATCTTAGAGAAGATTTATGAACCGTAATATATATTTAAGTTTTAATTTCATTATACAATTCTTTTCATCTTCTTTCTTGTCTACTTTGTTATATGTCAGTAGTCTCCTAGTTAGGTATTAGGGTTTTAAAGGAATTTCATGAATCGACGAATCAAATCTGTTAGAATCAATCTTCTAATTCTTCATCGGTTGTTAATCTTATTCCTAAAACTTGGTTGGCTACCTAGTTTATGATCTTAGAAATTTAATGCACCAAAAGTTTTTGTTTTAAAGTATGAAAAAATATAGATGAGCAAAAGGTCTCTAGTCAGTGATAGTTGATGTTAAAACGTTTTGTGAACATATCAAATTTGAACTTAATGCATGTTTAATTTTCTGAATTCAAACGACGATTTGGAATCTTAGGTTGTTAGACATAGTTGTTGAGACTTAGACAATATATTAATTATAAACAGTAATTTCAGTTCTATAACGTGCTTAATGATTTCCATGTTCGATTCTCTGATTAGCAATACTTGATTTCGTAGAAATGAACTTAAAGTCTAATGTTTTCTCTAATCGAATTTACATCATTTAACTTGTTATTTTAATTATTAGTTTTGTTACAAAAACCAAACAACCACATCTTTGCTTAATTATCTCAACTTTACTCTCGCATAATCGTACTGTAACGTTGGTCTATGTATATTAGTTCTCTAAAATACTACTTTATTTATTGGGCATTTGCAGTAATTTTGATGAGGTTAAGACTTGTGGTTTTACAAGCTACGTTACCAGCATTACTTTAATGCCAAACCACAAGAGTCTGAGAAGCAAGGGAACCGGGGTTGACTTAGGTCCGAAGCAACTCCACCCGTGGCAAGGTTTATAGCTCGATTTCTTGCGCCGTAAGCAAACCACATCGGTCGCCTGAGGTAGATGCAACATTACCCGCGACTAGGATTTCACGAAGCACGCCCTCATTTCTTGGCTTTGTCATGGCGACACCACCAATAGCTTTTTTTATAATAAATAATTAAGAATATGAAAGTTTATATTATTACATTGACACATGTCAAGATCTAAATTAACAATGACACATGTCACGATCTGGTGAGTTATAATTATCATACATGTCATGTTCACGTCGAGCGATTCAACTTTATATAATAAAATTCTATATTTTGACATCGACAAAATTGAGTTGGACAAATTGTGGTACAACACTATTAAATGACAAACTGATAATTCAAAATGGGTAGTTATATTATTGATTACGAGAGAATGAAATGACATTGTCTATTATGCTATGTTGTAAGCTTGTATATTATGCATGACGGTATGTAAGTGATTTATTGGTTAGTAAGTTGTGGTTGTAAAGCGTATACTAGAAAGTAGGAAATTAAATAAATTCTAAATGAGTGATTTATACATTCTGAGGCTCTTTCACTAGCCATGGGCGTTCGGGTTTCGGTTCGGGTTCGGTTCGGGTTATTCGGGTTTTTGGGTTTTCGGTTTTAGGATGTAGAAACCGATCGGGTATTTTAAAGTTTTTTTCGGGTTCGGTTATTTACTTTCGGGTTCGGTTATTTACTTTCGGGTTCGGTTCGGGTTCAGGTATCCAAAAAATAATTAAAAAAAAAAATTAGTTAAATTTGAATAAACTGGTTAAATTAAATAAAATTTAGTCAAACCTTAACAAATATAACTAAAAACTTCGTATATTTTGGTTATTTTGGGTCTCTCAATCATTTTGTTATAAAATTAAGTCATATATTCAAATTTATAATTGTAATTTTGGGTTATCAAATCTAAATTTAATTAATATTTTGGGTATATATATGTATTTCGGGTATATATCCATTTGGGTTTCGGATTCGGTTCGGGTTCGGTTTCGGTTTTTCGGGTTTAGAATTTAGAAACCGATCGGATATTTTATCGGGTTCGGTTCCTCTTCTTTGGGTCGGGTTCGATTCGCTACTTCGGGTTCGGATATTATGCCAGGCCTACCTTTCACCTATTTTTCTTACAAAAGATGCACTTTCTATTATCAAGGCACTTTAATCACTGTTTACAATATGTAAACCCGAGACTATCCCTTCCGAAGCAAATCACAACTTTACGGTCTAAAAGTTTACAATATCGATCTAATTCTCTCACGTTTATTCTTCTTCTTAGATCTAAAATTCATATAATTGTCTTCCCCCTCTCAATTGCTCACTCTCACACAAACTCTCATGATTTCTAGTTTTTGGTCCCCGATTTCCACCCTTCATTAAATCCCCAAACCGTAAATCACTTGAATCAGCGTTCTCTAATCCTTTTCATTCGCCTCTTCAATTTTGCGAAAAGTATCGTATGACGAATGAGTGACCATCGGAGAATCGGAGAAATGAAGAGGGCCAAGTGTTGGCCCGTCTCAGGCGTTGGCTCTGATATTAGAAACGCAGTTGTTGCTCTCGGAAAAGCTTGTTGAGGAAGGTTTCTTCGGCGTTAGATCTGATATGGCATTAATCTCGGCTTCAATCGCGGCCTCGGAGATCCCTTTCATGGTTGTCCACAAGAAGGCGTCTCTCTCTAGCATCAAATCTGGAGCCCAACGCGTCTCCGTCACCATCGACATCGTCAATCAAGGATTCTCGTAAGTCTCACTTCAGTCCATAACACTATTTTTAGATCTCGTTGTGTTTGCTCCATGGCTCACAAGACATGTTTGGATGCTCAATCTCCAATTTCCGAATGTTCGAATCTGAATTTGCTCGCGGAATATGAACGTCTTGATGGTAATTTGTACCGGAATCAAATATCTTAAGTGGAATTTGTATTACAGTTGTTGTTGTTGTGGACAAGTTAGCATGAACAATTTAGCATAGACATCATACAGTGGATACAGTTGAGAAATATGTGGACTAGTTAGTGCAAACAAGTTGCGTGAACAAAATATCTTGTACTAGTTAGCATGGACAAAGTATGCTGGAGTATGTAGCGTAGACAAAGTATAGAGCATCAAACCAAGTGTTGATGCATACCGTTCTTTAACTGTGTTGCCTCTGTATCATTTGCCTTCCATGTTTTGTGGCCAATTACAACTTTTGAGCTTGATTGGTGGTACTGTCCGAGTTAGACATAGATCCCACTTGACCAACTTTTGAGCTTGCTTGGTGGTACTGTCCGAGGAGACTATATCTCAGCAGAGAAAGCGGCTATGAAGAGTGAGCTTCGCCGACCAAGAGAATACAGACGCCGCCCAAATCCTCCGCCTCGATGTCACGACGGTACACTTCAAAAACTTTCAATGATTTTGCATTTTATTTAGTTGAAATCATGAAATTGAAATCAAGAAATACTTACAAGCTTATGCAATGGATTGTATTTTGTGGTGAAGACGTTGTCGAACACTTTGGAGGACAAATATTGTGGAGATAGTGGATAGAATCATATAGATTGTGGGAGACACTTTTTCGAACACTTTGGAGGATAGGATATCGTGGACATGAGATCATGGATAATATCTTATGGATGGTAGATTGTGGTGAACGTAAAGCAGTCGATCATGGTCTTCCCGATGGATCTCATTAACTCTTTGTATGATGTAATCAAAATACGAATTGATAAATAGGATTTTTTCTTTCTTTTTGATTCACAAATTGATGGTATTTATAGGTTTCCATAGGATTTCATCTATTTTTTTATTGTCCATTTGGATGGTCATGTATGGATAATGTGTTGTAATTAATATTTATTGGATTCAATATAATTATGAGAACAAGGAAAGAACAAGGAAGGAGAGAAACTGTGTTTTTTTACTAAACTCAAAACATGTTGTTTGTTTAACAATTCAACTGGCCTATTGCCAATTCAGGTATTAATTTTTAAAAGTTTGCAATGGCTGCGAAGTTAAATTGCACCAAATCTGAAAGTTTAATACTACGTACTTGACACATATATACGTCTGACTGTGTGGTTTTGGCTATTGTGTTTTTCGGAATTTTCATGTATGATGAGTTTTGAAGTACTAATCATATGGTTCCTTCTATGTATGAGAAACATAATTTTGTGCTATTGAATCTCTCGCACTTGCCAAGGGATTCTATTCTAGTCAACATGTGTGTGTGTCATGTGTTTTCAATCGCATGTATTTAAATGCTATTCCGATCAACATGCGCTTGTGTTGTTTGGTCTTTGTAAACTAAGTTCAGTTCATTGTATCCACGATAATGTCCACACTCGATTGTCCACACTAAATTGTCCATGGAACTACATTGGTTATTAGATTGTTTCGTAAGAATCAAAATGAAATAATGTGTTTGAATCTCATATTTCATGGAAAAATTAAAGTGGACAAACATTTTACAATATCCATTACAATTGGTCCACATGAACTTTGTCCACATGAGTAGCACTAGCAGCAACACTGCAATATCCTAAAACAATACCAATTGTTCTCCACCCAATTCCCAGCCTCAAACCATTTCCTTTGCTCGCAACATGTATGATTGTATGCCATATGCCATTTCTCGGTTCCCTTCTTGAAATCAGCTAACGCAGTGCGTGATTGGCAAAGTGGAAAAGGAAGGAGTAGCTGAAAGCAGCTGGAGCGGAAGCTGGGAGCTAGAACTGAAGCGGGAGTCGGGAGCTGGGAGTTGGGAGCTGGAGCTAGAGCTGGGAGCGGGAGCTGGGAGCGGAGACTTAAAATAAAATTTATAATTAAAAAAATTAAACTAATTTATTTAAAATTAAAATACTAACTAAAAACAAGAAATTGAAAAAAGAAAAAAAAACTAACCAAAACTTAAAGAAAACTATTTACAAGTTCTCCATATACTCTCTGCAATGTTGTTTCGGATACCTGACATATATGCATCACATGTGGGCACGTAACCTCTTTGTTGAACTTCTTCATCATCATCTGAATCTGACAATTCAAGTATTTCATCTTTCATTTGTTCGTACTCTTGAAAATCTTCATCATTCTTCGTTGATTTTCGTATGAAGTTATGTAATGTCATAGTCGCTACAACAATTTTGCACTGCGTCTGTAGGTCATAGCGTGCTGGATTTCTGATAATAGCAAATTTTCCTTTGCACACCCCAAAAGTTCGCTCAATCACCGAACGCAGAGAAGAATGACGTCTATTAAACGTTTCACTCTCATTTTTTGGTGGTCCTCCTCGCCATTGATGCGGATGATATCGAGTTCGACGATACGGAGCAAGATATCCTTTTCTGTTAGGATACCCTGAATCAACGAGAAAATATTTTCCTTCAGGTGGAGTTGGAAAATATTCGTCATATTGTGCACAATATGTCAATATCTTCGAATCATGGGCTCTTCCTGGTGTTCCCACATATGTATATATAAACTCCATGTTGAAATTACAAATCGCAAGCACGTTCATGGTAGGATGTTGCTTCCGTAAGTTCCAGTACTTTTCTTTTTTATCACTTCCAACTCGCACTGCCACATGTGTACCATCGAGAGCTCCGATGCAACCGCTAAAAAAAGGATAATATCTATTATCAGAAGACAGAAAGGGGTTCACCTGTCGAAGTTCGTGTTCTTCAGGCTTTATAATATCTTGAGACATACGAACAACTGCATCCAAAACCTCATGAAACTTTCTGTTCACTGTCTCTTGATTACGTTGATAATGTGTTGCAATTGTTCGTTGAACTTCATCATGCGCAACAGTCTCAAGAAACATCGCAACAGCTTCTTCCAATCCACATTCGCATGATTCCTGTAGGCCATAATCATTCTTCAACCGACCACACAAATGTCGAAACGTTTCTTGATGCATTCGTAGAGTCTCATAACATTCTTGATCATGACCAGTTATCATTTGCATCGTATGATGCCATCCACGACCTCGGTCAATTCTCATTAATTTTCTATCACGACTTGGATCCATGCATTCAGTCTCGATCAGCAATGCAATTACTTTAAGCAAATTCTGGCTATAATGAAGAGCTAGTTCCTTCAAAAAAAAAAAAAAAAAGATTAAAGATGAATCTAAATATATAACAGCAAGTAGAAAACGTAGCATACAATATAAGTATTTACGTATATATATTAAATGCTAGTTAATACAAATAGCAAGCATTAGACATATCAAAACAAATATACGAAAGTTAAAAAAAATAGTTTAATAAATTATGGAAAGTATCTTCATTATTCATAAAAATGCACGAAACAAATTCATAAAAACCCAACGAACAAAAAAACAAATCAGAAAACATAAAAGCAGCTGAAAACAGCAACATGATTATTAGAAAACAAATAAAAAACTAATCCCATAATACGGTCTTAAACAAATGCTGCCCAATCAGCTTTCCCCGTCTTTCGTTCCAGAAATTTTATCTTCTCCGCCTCATTTGGTAATGAAAAATCTGACGGCCACTCTCATCGGATGCAAGATAATCAATCGCAGCCCAATACAGCTCACTATCATGGTCTAAAGTAGTTATTTTGAGCAGCTCTTGCATACATACAGCACAACTGAACGGATTTAAAGACTCGAATGTCTCTCGACCCGAGATCACTTGTTCTTCGCCTGCCCGTATTCATTTTTGATTTGGAACTGGTTATGCTCTAATCTCTTACAGGATCGCCCAAACCCAGACTGGGGTAGGACAATAAGAGGGGTAGCGACAAGAAGGAGAAATAAGATGGACTCAGTCTTGATCCGTATGGCGTTCCAAGCTTCAATCTATAGAATATGGCAGGAAAGAAACGGAAGGCGGCATCAAAATTTAGTTCGTACGGCTCTTCTTCTAACCTATGTCATCAACAAAGACATCACTTATCGCATTGACTCTCTGTTCCCGAAGCAGGGTGAAGAGAATATCGCCCTCTTAAGCCATTGGAGGGAGATTAGATCATTACCGGATTAAGTTTTCTTTCCCCTTTTCTTTGGCTTATAATTTGTATTTGTTGGGTTTGTCGTAAGCTTCTGATTCCAAAACAATTCTCTATTTGTAATCTCTTTTGTTGACAAATAAATTTAACATTTCAACAAAACAAAAAAAAATGTCTCTCGACCACCTTTCCAGAATTTTCCTTGATCTTCAATGGCAGTCGTGAGACGGTCCCACTTATCTGGATTTCCTTTTTTGGAAGACGATCCCACTTTAACCTTTCCACGTGATGATGATATCTTAATCGGTCCAACTGGTTCCACTTCTTCATCAGATTCCATAACTTGTGGAAGTGGACTCGGTGGATCACGTCTTGGTCCAGCACGAGGTTGCCATCCCTCATATAAACGATCAAGTAGAGGAACATCTCGGAGAGGATGTGTTCGCAACTTTGATGCTTCTGGACAACTCTACAATATAATATAAACATACAAATGATGAATTGATCTAGATATATGTTTATATTAATTAATTATATTAGTAACTAAAAAGATATACGAGCACTTAGCAGATGAAAAAAAAAGTTTAAAATTACTTACCCTTATTAGTTCATTCCACCAATCTGCTGACATGTCGAGCTCTCCAAATTCATTAAAACCCAATCCAGTAGCGTTTCGTGTGATGCGTTTGTAAACATCATACTGCTTTTTTATATGGTCCAACCGATGTTTGAATTTAACCCACGGAAGATCGAAACCAAAAATTTTCAGAAATTCAGCCCAGACACTTTGCCGACCTATTTCATCAAGACATGTACCCTCCAGTGACCCTTGTCATTTTGATCATTGCATAATTGCAATAATCCATGACTCAATTGATAGCTCCACACAAATTGGCTAAACAATTAATGTATATAAAGAAGCATATCAATCATACAAATAAAACCAAAGTATATAACATTTGAAAGCTGAAAAAAATTGATTGATTTATCAAATATTATTAGTTGTCGTGAACAAAAAAACTTATAGAAATTTTTTTTACCTCAACAGATGGTTGTTGTGGAGAAGTTTGTGTTTGATTTGTCATTCTATCACTGCATGCAAACAAAAAATAAAATTAAAATCCTACGTGCATGAACAAAACCAACTACAACAATCCTATGGGAGTTTGCATGAATTAAACATTATATTAACAATGAACAGGTTTACGAACAAAAAAATTAACAAAAAAGAAACTAAAATTACCAATGAAAATGCTGTAACTTAGAGAAAATTGAATGAAGATTATTAGAGTTGAGGTTTGGTATTTATAGAGAATTTTAAAACAATATTGATGTTAAATTTTTGAAAAAAAAATCTAAATTAAGATATTATTGTAGATTTTGTGTGTGAATATTCTAAGATCTTCCTGGAATATATATATTTGTTCACCAATAAGATGTCATGTTTAAAAAATAAAAAAAATTAAAAAAAACCATAAAAATTTCTAACGCCCACAAACTTTCTATTATCTAGCGGTATAAAGTAACAGTTACTCAATATATGGACACACGTGTGAAGGATACAAAAACAATTGGTGATAGTTGACTCGGTGCTGAAATGACGCAACCGCTATCTACACGTGATACCAATCACGCATGCAACAAGAAAATAATCTCCACATAACTCAAGAGTGATGAAATCCCGACCATCACCTTTGAGCAAATAGAAATCATATTCATATAAGACCTAACACAGAAAATAACCAGCATCGAAAAAACCTTAGTAGGACTAAAGTATATTAAAATATGGACTCAAATTTATTTGCAGAATCTTCATTATATCCGATTTTGGTTGCTAGGCTCAGCAATCGAGCTTTCTCCAATTCGAGATCCTGAGACTCGACCGCTCTCGCCGGCGGAAATAAGGCTATGTCGATAAAAATCTTGCTCCGAGTCGGCGGCGGAAGAAGAAGATATCTTAAGACCAACGATCCAGTCGGCGGCTGAATTGTCCGGTGACCTCGAGAGAAAGGAAACGAGCAGCGGCGGAGTTAGCATGTCGCGGCGTGGAAGAGAGATGAACGATATGGTAGAGAAGCCAATCGAGAGGAAAAGACGGAGAATAAGGAGGAGGGAAACAAAAAACAGAAAAAAACCAAAAGAAAAAGCTACAAGTAAGCATCGAAGAGAATTGGCCAACTGTGACTAACATCAATGATTCAATGAAGAACAATTGCGAGATCATAAACCAAACTACGAGAATTGGCCAAACTTTGGTTATCCAATCAATCTTAATCCTGAGTAAGTCTCAATTTTTCATCTTCCCTGAGTTTCGGAATATTCTTCCCGAATCTTCTATTGCTGTCTTCTCTTTTCCCCAGCCAAACTACTTCTCTTTTCATTGTCCATGGTCTTAATCTGTAGCTGTAACTCAGATTCTGTTCCTAACCTCTGTGAAGATTTTGTTCGAAATTTCCAGTTTCTGGTCTGATTTGACACACGGTATGTCGATTTTGGCGTAAGTATTTTTGTTTTCATGTCATCCTTTTTAAGATTTCGTACTGACTCAATTGTTGCTTACAGTTTCTAATTTTCGATTCATGATCATAATTGGACATAGTTTCTATTTTCTATGTAGCTCCCACAGTTTCTATTTTCTGTGAATGATTATGTAATGTTGTCTTCGTCTTTAGATTCAAAATCATAAATTTGATTATTCTGCAGATATCAGAAATTACTATACCTGGTTTGATTATAAAATGTCGAACGATTCAGCTCATGAGACATTGTTATCTACGAAGCAGTTAGATCCCATGGCTCAAGACTTCAACCAAAACTCAAAACTTCTTCAAGAAAAAGAAGATTGCGTCGCTCTAGAAGCGCTCCTCGTGGTGATTGTATATACAATGATGATGATGATGATGTCAAAATCCACGAACCACCTCCTCATCCGAGTAAAATCCCAATGTTCAGGGATCTAAACCCGAATCTCAGGCGAGTGATCATGTTCTTTGTTTTGTATCTAACCATTGGTACTATCTGTTTCTACCTCGTGAGAAACCAGATCTCCGGTCATAAGACCAATGGTGTGTTAGATGCTGTCTATTTCTGTGTTGTAACGATGACAACCGTTGGATATGGTGATCTTGTCCCTAATAGTTCTACCTCAAGGCTACTTGCTTGCACGTTTGTCTTTTTGGGAATGGCCCTCGTGGGTCGCCTTTTAAGTCGAGCAGTGGATTACCTAGTGGAGAAGCAAGAGACTTTGCTTGTTAGGGCTTTCGATTTGCGCCAAACCGTTGGTCCAACAGACATTCTCAAGGAGCTGCATACTAAGTTGAGACACAAATGCTATATGACATTCCTTGTCCTTGTATTCCTCTTCCTTGTCGGTACGATTTTCCTTGTAATGTTTGAGAAAATGCCGGTTATTGAAGCTTTCTACTGTGTTTGTTCCACCGTTACAACGTTGGGTTATGGCGATAGGAGCTTTAACTCGGGAACCGGATGCCTTTTTGCTGTGTTTTGGATTTTGACGAGCACTATATGTTTGGCTCAGTTTTTCCTCTATGTAGCTGAGCTAAATGCAGAAACCAAATAGAGGGATTTAGTGAAATGGGTTTTAACACGGAGAATCACAAACAATAATCTCGAAGCAGCTGATCTCGATGAAGATGGAGTTGTCGTGTGAGACATCAGACAAATTCTCTCTTCTGTTTCTTTTTTCTTCTTATCGTTGATGATCTTTTGAGTGTTGCAGAGCTGCAGAGTTTATATTATATAAACTGAAAGAAATAGGGAAAGATATTGATGGAATAATGGAAGAGTTTGAGCAACTAGATTACGATGAATCGGGAACTCTGACGACTTCTGACATCATTCTAGCTCAAACGACGTCATAGATCCAAAGGTAAGTGAAGATGGATCATGGAAGCTATCTCACCATCTCGTCTGCTTCTATCTCAGTGACTCAGTTTGAGAATCAAAGAAACAAAGATGCTCAAATAGAATTATTGGATTAAAATGATTATCATCAATGTATTTTTGTTTTTTGTCATGACGATACTCCAACAGAAAATCGTAAGTCTGAATAATTAATACAACAAAAGACAAAAGAATGCAGAGAGTTTATTATTCGTTTGATACGCAGATGACCAATTTGATAGGAGATTCGCTCCAGATTAGATTCGTCTACAGAACAGAAGAAATAAATAAAAAAAGTCAATCAAATTCAGCAGAATTTTGCTTCTCTAAAATTTATTTTCCCTTCTACGGAAAAAAATGTTTTACCTGGTGTAGTTTGTGTTTGATCAGAATTCAACAGAAGGGATGTGTTGGACTTTGTAATGATCTTCTCCTCCTTCCGACAGTCTCTCCTTCCATTTTTCTCCCATACCATAACAACTCAGATTCTTTAATGAAGTGATATACTTAACCCCATCAGGAAGCTCTTTTAATTTCAAACACTCGTAAATAATCAGAGTATGAAGAAGGGGCATGGAGCCTTCTTCTACTATCCACTCTTCCCACTCATATAATGTCCAAAATTCAAGCTTCTGCAATTGAGGAAACCCACCGCCCGAGCAAACCATTCTCCTCCCACTGAAAGCATTCCAATTTAAACGAACCTCTTTCAAGTAGGGTAACTTGTTAAGAATCGGCATCGGATCCTCTTCCAAAAGACAACCCTGTAGAGATATGGTTGTAAGGTGAGAAGGGAAGGGTTTAGGTAAGCTTGGCATATATATGCTCAAAGACAACTGTTTGAGATGAACGAAATTAACAATAAATCCCATTTCTGTCTTCCTCTCAAAAGCGAAATCCCATATTTCAAGATCTTCTAGGTGTCTCAGTCCACCTATTGATGTTGATAGAGATTCTATACTTGCCTCCTCATTTAAAATGATTCCCAAAGTCCTCAACCTGGACATACGACGGAGATCCTCTAAGCTGCTATTCTCTGTTGAGAAATTCTTCAAGGTCTCCAATTTTTCTAGATTGCTCAATTCCAACTTTGTCTTCTCATGCATGCGCTCTGGTAATTCAAGGTATCTCAATTCTTTCATCCCCATTAAGACATTGGGCACAAATATAGGGTGCCTATATCCACCTAGATTTAGGTAGATCAGCAACTTTAGATTTTGTAAAGAAGAGGGTATATGAGATACTTCACCCATGTATAAACTCAAGTATCTTAAGTGGATGAGCTTTCCAATCCCATACGGTAACTCCCCTCCTTTAAATTTGGCTTTAGAAAAATCTAATACTCTCAGCAGTTGTAACCTCGCAAAGCTTAAACTTGATAGCTCCCAAAATCCTCCCCAAAAATCCTTCTTGATAACCACGAGAGATCGAACCTTTGGATTATTTATATCTCTCTCAACATGTAATGTAGTCGGATTATGTGAGACAAATCTGCGAGATGTACTACGAGTCTCAGAGTGTGCGGACTGGGAGCAGATACCGACAATTTGTAGGAAGTTCTCTTCTTTCGCTTTAGACAAACAAATTTCTCTCATCATGTCATGCAAATGACAAGTTTCAAATCTCAAAGTCTTAACGTCTCTTTCGGAAATAACCATATTTCTCCTCACCAACTCCTCTATATACACATCTCCAACATCTCGAATGGTCCCTCCCTCGTAATCCCTAGGTTTGAGTATTCCTTCAGTAGCCCAGTAATAGGACAATTTCTCCACACTTATTTGATAATCTTCTGGAAAATGGGCCATGTAGAGGAAGCAAATCTTCAAATTACTAGGCAACTCTTCAAAGCTCATAGACAATACACAGTTAACCGAACCGATGTTATTGTCATTTAAATTGCTTCCTTCTAGAATACGAGATCCAATATTCTCAGATACTCGTTTCCAATCGTGCACTGTGTCTTTTGAAGCCAACAAGCCTCCTAACACTCTCACAGCCAAAGGTAATCCCCCACAATGTTTGATCATTTGCTTACCCATCACTTCCATTTCCTCATCAATCTTCTCCAGTTCTGCAAAACATCATAAAACAAATATAGAATACTTCATTTGGATCATAAAACAAATATACAGTTCAATATGATGTGATAATACAATCAATTATTTAAGGCTAAGAAGTTTTTCTTGTTATCATCCCAAAAAGTATATCATTGCAATCTTTGGCATTTCCTCATCAACCATAAATTCTGCACAACATTGTCACTATGTTAAATTATTCTACAGATAGGCTACAAAACCAACATACAATATAATTGGACGGGATAGAGAATATTATAGTCAGTTAAATTATTCTACACAATATCATCAGGGGATATTAAATTCTGCACGATGTCACTCGGTTCAATTATTCTACATTGAGGTTATAAAACTAAGATACAGTATGGTTAGACAGATATTAAGCTACATTTAGGCTAAGAAGATTGTGTTTTGATGATCGCTATAAATCTTCCTTGAAAGCTTACCGGATGCATCTTTTCTAGGAAGTGCTATCATTTTAAAAAGTGTCCAACTGTCTTCAGTGGTTAGGCATTTTGGTTTAAAGTTGATAGTATTTCTACGCGTGGTGACAATCTCTTTTCGAGAAGTAAGCAGCACCTTCCAACCTGCAAAAAGAAAAAAAAAAAAAAAAACGCAGAGCTAGCTAGCTTAGTAAGTATGATTTGTTTTGATCTTTCTTTATTAAACACGGCCTAGTTCATGTATAATAAGAGGTAACCTTTTTCCGGAAATATTAGATTGATTAGGTCCCAATGTTCTTCTTCCCATATGTCATCAAAGACAATTAATGATTTCTGGAGTGTGTTCAACAATCGAAAAAGTTCTTCCTGGAGTGTGGCTTCTGTCATGTGCAAGATTTCATCTTTCTTTTCTTTAGGTGTGAGTTTCTGCAAGATTGTTTGCCACACATTCTTCCGGTTAAAAACTTGTGGAACACACACCCATGCGAGTCCATCAAACTTATTTTTAACCATATCGTGATTAAAAACTTGTCTGGCCAGGGTGGTTTTCCCAAGACCACCCATCCCGGTTATGGAAACAACTTGAACATCATTTTCCTCCAGCAAATATCCAACCAATTTCTTAACATTTGCTTCAAGCCCCACAAGTTCGCTTTCGTACTTCCCAGCAAATTCTTGTCGCATCTCCCTTTGTCTTTCTTGAAGAGGTTGTGAATCCATGCCATCGGCAATAATAATCTGTTGTACTCCAAAATCTTTCATATCACATATAACCTTGGAGATCCTGGTATTTATGCCTCGCATATCTGAAGTAATTTCCCTGCGATCTGGAATAATGCAAGCAAGTCTTCTGATACGCTTCTTGATGCCACTTCTTCCTTAAGAAGATATGTTTCAATTATATCTTCGGCGTCATAAACAATATCCTTGATCTCTTCAACACAATTTTTCACCACCGCACTTGTATGTTTCTTTGCATCTGCATCNAAAAAATAAATGAAAAATCCAAATAAAATCTTGATTTAACTGCCATAAATTGCAATGCCCACGAAAAAATAAATGGAAATTAATCACCTATTACTCGTCCCTAATCCCTAATGCACGATCGATTACGACGTGTTTGGTTCCAAACCCATAACGTGAACTCAACTTTATGCTTAAACACACAAAAAACCACGTTCTGCGTTTGGTAAACTAGGAAACTCAATATACCCTTTGAATATATCCTCTGCCGGAATAAACGCTAGGCGCTAGTCGGGCGGAGGGTACGGGCCTAGCGCCTAAGCGGGAAATCGGAGTTTAATCGGATTTTAGTCCGGGCGGGATTTTTTTATACTATTTTTATTATTTTTATAAATTTTATATATTGTTAGTATGTTTATAGAATATATTGTTATAATCTTATGTTAAAATTTTATTATGTTTATAATGATCCATATATTGTGAAATCTAGCTAAGTACTTGCATTTTAAAACGGCATATCATATAATTATATAAAGATCAAATTCACATCAATCCAAAATACAAAAAAAGAAGTCCAATCACATGATTACAAAAAATACAATGTCTTGATCTTGAGAATACCAAAAAATAATAGTAAAAGGAATACAAAATCTCCTTTTTTTCTTCAAAGATCAAGTTATCATGGGTTTTGGACTTCTTGATGTGTTTGCAATTTGACCTTGTTACTTAGTATCCAAATTAGACCTGAAAATATGGAAAGAAGGAGTCAATACCAAAGAAATTGCAACCGAGAGTCAATACCAAAAGATAATAACATAAAGACATTGCAGCCGAGACAATAAACCACAAAGACAATGAAAGAAACCAGAGATTCTAGGTCACAGAACAAGAAACAAATTGGATTCAACATAGAAATCTCTTATTCAAAGTCACAGAACAAAGTAGTGAAAGAAAATATTATGGAATCAGAACAACAAAGAGAAATATTAAACTAACCTGAGATTCATGGAAACAAAGGCACCTCTTGGTACACATCCGGTTCAAACTCCATGTGGACATCATCTTCAGGTTCTGATTCGAAATCGTCATAAAGATCTCTAACCCTAGGAACTTGTGTTGTTAAAATATCTGCCACGGCACTATCAATGTCTTCTATACGATGCCCCACAATCCACTCTTCAACAGTATCTTCATTTCCATCATCCAAAATGACATCCACATTTTGCTCTCTGATTCTTTTCTGCCTACTAAACAATCTAGCATTGAACTGGACATAGACTAGACTGTTAAGTCTACTAACGTCTAGCCTATTCCGTTTCTTTGTGTGTATCTGCAAGCATCAAAATAAATAATTCAGAACAGAAACTATAAAAGACAGAACAGTAACTATAAAAGACAGAACAATTAAGATCATCAAACAAACCCCTTCAAAGCAGCTCCAATTTCTTTCACATCCAGATGAACTCGATGTTAAAGCTAGAATCCTAGTTGCCAACTTTTGCAAATTTGGTGCTCCACATCCGTAGTTTGCCCACCAATGCCCTAAAATTATGTAACAGAAAAGAAAAAAACCATTAGTATTGAAATGTACTGTAAATGAGAAGATTAAGTTATGAAATGAGAACATTAACCTGGATCAAACTTGTCGTCCTTTGTCTCACAGCCTTTAAGTGCCAATGCTCTACCAAATGACCCAACTTTGTTCTTGTATAAGCTGATTTCTTGGTTCACCACTAGATCTTGTTTACTGAAATCACCATGGTAATAAGTCTCCACACAGTTCATGAAGCCTTCCACGATCTCCATATCATACTGGATTGTCGGTTCTTTATAAAAATAATAAGGGTTGAGGAAATAGGCAGCCACATGTAATGGAGAATCCAACCTACCTTTCATCTTCTCATCAATAATCTGAAAGATAGGTTGGTAATTTTTCTCCAAATGATCTGTAGCTTCTTTGATAGTCTTCTTAGCCTCTAGCATCTCACCAAAAATGAAGCCCAATGAAGGTATCTTCTCTCCATCTGCAAGTCGTAGAACCTTCACCAAAGGGTTAAAAACTTTTAAAACTGACATCACACCATTCCAGAATCCAAAGCTCATCACAGTGTCAAACACTGTCTTCCCCTTCCCTGACTTTGAATGCACGCAGTCAACCCACTCGTCACTGCCAAACATGGCTTTTAGTTGAGCCTTCTTCTCATACAAACTGCTCAATGTCAAATAACAAGTTGCAAACCTTGTTGCTCCTGGTCTTACAATGTCTCTCTTCTTGGTATAGATTCTCATCAATGACAGTGTCTTATGATGAGCATAGATGAAAACAGTGACAACCTTTGCTTGATCTATTATTTTAGCAAAACCAGTTAGCTTAGAAATACCTTCTAGCATCAAATCCAGCGTATGAGCAGCACAACCACTCCAGAAGATACTTGGTCTCTTCTCCTTAAGCATCCTTGCGGCTGACACATTGTTGGTAGCATTATCCGTGACAACTTGCACGACTTTGTCAGCCCCTATTTCATCAATAAACTTGTCAATGTATTCAAAAATAAACTGACCTGTATGAGAATCTCTTGAAGTATCTTTTGAAGAGATAAAGCAGGTTCCACTCCTTGAATTCACACACAGATTCATAATGCTTCTCCTCTTCATGTCACTCCAAGCATCAGTCATCACAGAGCAGCCATCCTTTGCCCATTCCTCTTCAAAACTCTTGAGCTTTTCCTTTGTTCTTTGATGTTCTTCATTTAACAGAGGCTCTCGTAATTGATACTGACTTGGCGGAACCCAACCAGGACCAAACTGACCCAATGCTTCACAAAAGAGCTTGAATCCATCATTATCTATTGCATTGAAAGGAATGCTTGATTGATATATCCATCTAGCTAAGTACTGTCTGACAGCATGAGTCTTATCCTTGGAAATGGCATCATGTATATTCTGCTGTCGCTTCTGGGTACCCAAAGAAGCTTCAGGGTTAATCTGGGATGCAAACCTATCAATAGGACCTTGGAAGTGAGGCCGTTTCAGTGTTCCAAGCTCTTCTTCCACCTCATCACCGATGCCGTGATTGTCAATATTGACCTCTGCTCTCAAAGCTTCATCTTGTTTTCTTTTCAGACTTTTCTTGTCTTTAACTTCAGCCAGTGCTGTCATACACTTCTCTTGATCTTCTTTAGTTGAAAAAGGACAAGCAGCCACGTTCCCTCTCTTGTGTGCAATGTGTTGCTTCAGTCTGTTTATACCACCAGAGATTTCTTTCCCACACAACTTGCATTTAACCTTATCATGGTTGTTAGGATTGCATAAGTATCCATACTCCCATCCCATATCGTCTGAGTTCCTCTTAAGAACCGGATCCGTATCCACTGATTCCATTCCTATAAACATGAATGATGAATCAAAGAAAAACAAGCTTCAGACGCATGAATAATGAATCAAAGATAGACAGAAAAAAACAAGCTTCAGACTCAATCACCACATAAGATAGACAAAAATGCTTGTTCGATGCAAAAGACACAAGTTTTCAAGTGTAAAAGCTCTGATTTTTTTTTAATTACTAAGGAAATTAAGAAAAAAATGAAAATTTTTGCTTATTAGAGAATTATCTCACAGAACAACAAGTCACATGTGAGCTCTTTCACTTTCTCTGTCGTATCTTTCACTTTAACATCCCAACAAGAGGAGAGACATCAAAGAGAACATATTATTAAAAAAAAAAGGAACAGATCTTTTGACACAACCATGAAAACCAGAAAGTGAAAATTTAGTAAATCAAAGAGAAGTAAAATCCTCTCCTCGGTATAATCAATCACAAGCAACATGAATTATTATTATTACTAACCTCGATCAGACGCAATCACCACATGAGAACAACAAAAGTCAACAGAACAAACAAAAGTCATATGATAATTGATTCGCCATTTGTAGTTTTATCTAAATTAAAATTTTTATCATATGATTGGCTATTACGTATTTTGGTATCAACAGAGCAAACAAACGTCCGAAAATCAATCAACACGATTCGTCGGGGAGAGATCTCACCACTTGTCGGCCCTAACCTCTAATGGCCTTAACAGTAATAATTCAAACTGAGAAAGAGATAAGAGATTCTAACCTTCTAAACAGCCATCGTAGATGATGTCGGTTCTTCGTAGATGTTGTCGCCGAAGGTTGATTATGGATTATGGTTAGAAAAGTTTCGATTTCTTGCTCTTGATTTGGGGATAAACTAGATTAGGGTTTGTCGTTTGAGGCTTCGACATAGGAAGAGACACGATTTGGGGTTTTGTTTTGTGTCTTTTATTTTTTTCCTTGGGCTTTTACAAGTTTTGGCCCAAAACGTTTTTAAAAACAGATTAATGGGCCAAACCGATTTTCTAATAAATCGGGTCAACGGTCAAAATGCGGATAAGGCGGCGATTAGTCGGATCAGCGCCTAGAATAGCCGAGCAGGAGGTAGTCGCGGCGGTCAGTGTCCTTCCAGCGCCGCGGCGGGAGCCTAGGCGGCTGGGCGGCCGCCTTTTAGAACAGGGGTCGGATCTAAGAGCATCCACATCCATGAGAAGCTCAACTAAAATAACATTTCTAATAATATTTTAGTTGTAAAATTTAATATTAATTTTGAAAAAAATTGAATCAATCACAAAAAAAACAAATGGCACTAACGTAGACACTACATCTCTTTCTCTCTCTTCTCTTTTTTATATTTTTTTTTATAATTGAAACACTCCATAGATGCTCTAATTGAGTTAATTTGCGTTTTTAAGATGTATTTGATTTCATTAATGGATAAAGCACCACAAACTTTTTGTGGTAGAAATCGGTTCGACTCCGATAGCTGCTTTTTCTTCACGACAAGCTGTCTAATAAAAATTCGGTTCGACCTTTTCTATAGTTTTTTTTTTTTTTTTCTGTTATCATTTGAAGTGACAAAAGAAAAATCGGAAATTTTCAAGAAATAAAACTAGTAATTAAATGAATCAGAATTTAACGGTAGCTAATTGGTAAAAGTAAAACAGTAAAGGCGAAACAAAAAGAACATGAATCACCAAAATTATCACTACTTTATTGCGCCGAAAATTCAAGAAGGCAAAACAAACACATCAACGTTGGATTTGATGAGTCACTCGCACAATGGATATGACCAACATGTGAGTGTGAGGGATCCAAATTCAGAGGTGGATTCGTAATTCCTTGCTCTTCAGATCTTAGACTTCACTGCTCGCTCGTGGAAGATCCGATCATCAATCGTTTTATTCGTTTTCCGGTAAAGATTCTTTCATCTTCGCTTCTGGAATTCGGAAATCTCTATCGGAATTTTTTGTTATTTCAGTGGAAACCGTAGACTTGGATATTGATTTTGTGTTTCAGAGTATAGTGTTTTCTGATTAATTTTTTTTTTTTGCTTTAGAAATTGAAAATTAATGTTGCGGGAGTAACTTTTACGAGTGATTTCGAACTTTTGTGTGGCCGTGACAAGCCACTCCATAATCTCGTTGTTCGTCTGTATCTCTGGTTTAGACTATAATCGCTGAGGGTTTAAGCAGATCTGGTGACATTACCTTTGTCTCGATCTGTTTTACATCTCAACTTGATCTTTTTAGTGATTCTCTTATCCAAAATTCAATTAAACTAACATGCGCAAGGCTTGGCCAATTTGATTTCGAGTTTCAGTGCTACCACTTTTCTTTAATTCTGCAACTGGGTTTTTCATCCAGTGAAGTTAGACGAGATCAAGCTGATTTATGCATCTGGAAGAAATCTGCAGTTGTTTTCTACACTTGTCTTGCTACTTTCTCCGGATATGATGATATAGATCTTATTGCTTGCCTAAAATCCGTTTTCCTTGTTTCTCTATCTGCGTAGGCGTACACTAGGATAGATAACAGGAGGCCCTCATCAAATTATTGCTCAACAGTGACAGTTGTTGTGTTTGTGGCCCTATGCTTAGTCGGGATCTGGATGATGACATCATCTCAATTGTCAGAATTAGGGATTTGGATATGAGAACCCAACTTCCCTGTATGATCGATTATTAAAATTATTAAACCTTTTTGTTTTGTTTTGCTTTTGAATTGGCTAAGATTGTTATAATATTGTTTTTTACTTCAGGTATCTTGAACTTCAACAACAAAGCAATGAGCTTTTTTTTTTGAGAGAGTTGATGTTATCTCTCGCATTCAATCTAAGATGTTTGGTGGAAAAAGTTACATACTCAGAGGGAGTGTGTCACTTGCCTTAGTTATCCTCATCCTTTTGATGATAACACTCCTGATTTCTGAGAAAACCCCGCTTCGTACTTCTCTGTTTGAAGTCAAGCGTCAGTTTCCAGCTTCTTCTTCAGGTATTTTTATGCTTTTCCCAATTTTTTGGATTCAGTTTTTGGTTATGTGTTTTGCAATTCAGTAAGCTAATGATCCAAACTTTTCAACTCTCATTATCTTAAGGAATTATAGTCTGGTTTTGTGATACATTTTGGTTTCCCATTCAGTTTGTAACTTTGCAAAGGGGAAATGGGTTGAAGACCGAAAGCGACCATTGTATTCTGGTTTTGAATGTAAACAGTGGTTATCAACCATGTGGGCATGTAGAATAATGGGCAGACCCGATTTCTCATTTGAGGGTTACCGGTGGCAGCCAGAAGGTTGCAACATGCCACAGTTTGACAGATTCACCTTCTTGAGAAGGTATGGGCGGAGTTTCTCCAATTTTGGTAGATTCTTTCGCCTTGAATTTAGTAAAAATATCTGCCTCTTTATTGAACTTATAGAACTCCCAGCATCCTGCAAGTGATTTTCGAATAATGATGTTCTTGAACCATCTTTTACTATCAGTCGGCCTTCTTATGTGATGTGATGTATATAGATTGGCTTTTCTTGTGTGAATTTGTCGTAGTGGAGCAAGTTTTTAAACGTCTCTCAAATTGCTTACTGCAACTTTGCTTATTTTTGTTTAGAATGCAGAACAAGACTATAGCATTTGTAGGAGACTCGTTGGGACGGCAACAGTTTCAATCCCTGATGTGTATGGCCACTGGTGGTGAAGAGAGCCCAGAGGTTCAAAACGTGGGATGGGAATACGGTCTGGTGAAAGCCAAAGGAGCTCTCCGCCCTGATGGTTGGGCTTATCGGTTCCCGACCACAAACACAACGATCTTGTATTATTGGTCAGCTAGTTTATCAGATTTGGTACCAATGAACAACACTGATCCACCTCGTGTTACTGCAATGCATCTGGACCGTCCACCAGCGTTCATGAGAAACTACCTTCACCGTTTCGATGTATTGGTTCTAAACACCGGTCACCATTGGAACAGAGACAAGATCGAAGGAAATCATTGGGTGATGCATGTGAATGGAACACGGGTCAAAGGCGAGTTTCTCAAGGATATCAGAGACGCTAAAGATCTTACAATACACAGCGTTGTGAAGTGGCTCGATGCACAGCTTCCATTGCATCCGCGGTTGAAAGCTTTCTTTAGAACGATATCTCCGAGGCATTTTAGAAATGGAGATTGGAATACAGGTGGAAACTGTAACAACACGGTCCCTTTGTCTAGAGGAAACAAAATAACAGGCGATGATGGATCGATTGATACAACGGTGGAGAGTGCTGTGAATGGAACAAGGATCAAGATTCTTGACATAACTGCACTTTCTGAGCTAAGAGATGAAGCTCATATCTCAGGTTCGAAACTAAAACCCAGAAAATCGAAAAAGGCGAGTAACGTGACTTCGACTCCAATGGTCAACGATTGCTTGCATTGGTGCTTACCCGGGGTCCCAGATGCTTGGAATGAACTTTTCATTGCCCAGATTTAAAATACTCAAACACCATCAAACACTCCAAAGATAGATAGTTCAATGGAAGTTGATTCTTTGTTATAGAAAGGTTGAGTTAGTTTGTCTTTCAAATAGAGTTATTAGAAAGTTTTTCCTTAGTGGTAATGGAACTTGTTCTTGATAAGTCTGCATTGGACTGATACACACATTTACAGATATGTGATTCATATGATTACACTATTATGTCATGGTCACAGTCTGGTTTTATACAAGAAACATTGAAAATAAATATTTTCTCAACCGAAACCGGTACGATTAACGGGGGAGGAGACGACTTTTTGTTTTTATCAAATTCAAAACGGGGGTATTTTTTTGGGTTTTTAGATATGGCGGCGAGTTTCGAGAAATTCGAATCCATATTCGGAGAAGTCGTACCCGAACGTTCGTGAGAATAAAGAGAAAAACTGAAGTTTTGATTTTATTATCTTTTCTCACCAACCTCTCTATGTGGATTACAATGGATACTTATAGAGGTGATAGAACAATCTAGATCCAGAACAATCTAGATCCTATAGCTCATCCTTATCTATACAATAGCTGTCAAGAGGAGCATCTTCTTCTCCGTTGTAACGTCTTTTGCAGGTACGATAGAAGATTTGGAAGTTGTTCTTTTTGTCTTGTTGTGTTGAAGATGTTGATCAGATTTGCTGACTGGGCCTTGTTTATCGATTGGGCCTTGTTTGGTTTGTGGCCCGATTGTTGTTATTTATTGATTGCAGCCTAGGTCCTTCACTTCTGAGATATTGCTCATATGCCCCCTCAAACTTGGGGTGATTCGTTCCGACACACCGAGTTTGCTTCGAAGCTCAGTGAAGGCTCGCCGTGCTTGGTGAAGATATCGGCCAATTGCAGTGTTGTTGGGATGTGTCTTGTTTCAATTAGACCAAGCGCGACCTGTTCCCTGATGTAGTGGTAATCGTTATCGAAGTGTTTGGATCGATTATGTAGAGCATGATTCGCACTGAGGTAGACAAAGGATAAAGTTGTCACATTGGAGCAGTGTTGGATGTAGTTGAGAGATTATGAGGTCTCTAAGAAGGAATGAGAGCCACGTTATCTCCTGTGCTGTAGCTACGAGTGCCCTGTATTCTGCCTCAATGGATGACCGCGAAATTGTCTGTTGTCGCTTTCGCCGACCATGAAATCAGATTAGGACCGAGCAAGGTGCAAAATCCAGTGGTGGAGCGGCGTGTTTTTTTGCAACCTGCCCAGTCGCTATCACTGTAAGCGGTGAGAGACAGACTGGAATCCTTCTTGATGTGTAATCCCATATGAATCGTCCCTTTCACGTATCAGAGAGTTCTTTTCAGTAAACCAAAGTCTGAGATTGTCGGTGAGTGCATTCTCTGGCAAACGAAATTGACTGCGAATTGGATGTCTGATCTGGTTATGGTGAGATATTGGAGCTTTCCGGCCAAGCTGCGAAAGTACGTTGGTTCCGAGAAAGGCTCTGAATTGAGACTGTCGAGTTGTTGCGGGAGAGGTGTAGGCATTGGATTGTAGTCTGACATAGCTGCTTGATGAAGACTATCTGAAGCATAAGCAGTCTGATGTAGAAAGAGACCAGTTGGTGTTGATTCAATTTTGACTCCCAGGAAATAGCGAGGCGGTTCAAGGTCCTTCATTGAAAAACGGCTACTGAAAGATGTCAACAAATCCTGCAGGAGAGACTGATCACTACCGGTAAGTAAGATATCGTCCACATATAAGAGAAGTACCATGGTTTTTCCCATTTTATGATATGTGAATAGTTATGGATCAGATTTGCTGCAGGTGAAACCATAGTCTAGAAGATAATTGTTGAAGGTATCAAACCAAGCTCTAGCCTGTTTAAGGCCGTACAAAGCTTTGGTGAGGCGACACACATGGTTAGGTCTCTCAGGATCCACGAAGCCAGGAGGTTGTAGCATGAAAACTGGTTCTTGCAACTCTCCGTGAAAGAACGCATTAGAGACATCGAGTTGTTTTATAGGCCAATCCTTAGCTGTTGCGACATCGAGCACAATTCTGATGGTTGCTGTGCGTACAACTGGACTGAATGTCTCCAAATAGTCAAATCCTTCTTCTTGGTTAAACCCCTTGGCTACCAACCGCGCTTTTAGCTTCTCAATTGTTCCATCTGGTTTAAGCTTAGTCTTGAATACCCATTTGCAGCCCAGAACATTCATGTCTTCTGTTAGAGGGACCAGAGACCATGTATGAAGCATGTGTATTGTTCCCATTTCATCCATCACAGCATTGTTCCAACCTGGGTGATTCATATCTGCATTAATAGTTTTAGGTTCCTCTGTGGTGTAGCGAGAGGCTAGAAGCACATACCGAGTGTTAGGTTTGTATATTCCAGCTTTGGCTCTTGTTGTCATAGGATGTGAGTTGTCTATTGGAGCTTCCTCTTGTGCAACTGTTGCTATCTCTGTATTTGGTACTGGAACAGTTTCTTGTATTTGTGCAGGTTCTGTTGCAGGTGGAAACGACAGTGGGGATGGAGCAGGGAGGACTCGAGGAACCTGAGTTTCAGTTGGTGATGCAGGAGGAGGCAGCATGACTTGCCATGCTTGAAGAAGAGGTGTTTGATATCTTGGAATGAGTGACTGATATTTGTCTTTGAAGGGGAAGCAATCTTCATCGAAAATAACATGGCGACATATATAAACTTTGCCAGTAGGAGGGTAAATGTAACGCCCCCGAACCGCTCTATGGCCGGCCGGGACTCGCACAAGAGCTCCCGCGAGCGCTACACACAGAGACGGGCCGGGGTCGCTACGTAGCGGCTCTCGTGCCCGGTCGGCCGGGGTTCACGGAACACCTGTCCGATCCACCCGAGCCTCCCAGACACGAGGACCACAACTCCCGAGCACGGCCTAAAGCTTTGCAACCCGTACCGCGGCCGGGAGCCGTCGGTTCCATCCCGAGCCGGCTATTACCTAACAGCCTGAAAAACAAAAGACAGCATCATAAGTAATCTACAATTACTTAGTGAGCCCGAGATCTCTACCATGCGACCTAGCATGACCCAACAACCATACAACCATGCCTACCAACTTAGCAACGCAACCTAGCTCAATCTCAACGATTATGCAACCCTAGCATAAAATTACGCAGCGGAACTACAATCATTCAAACCAAATTTCACGCAATAATTCCCATAATAAATTACGCAAGCATAAGCTATCCATAAATTCAACCAAGTATGGATTCAACAACCTCTATAGAATTTAAATAAACCTTAATTTAAATCCTAATCATGTGCTGCCTCACATGACCGGAACTTACTCACAGTGATTCGATTGAAAGCTTGGATCTGATCCTGTCTCGGCCCTTCCCACCGTACTTCCTATACCCGGCTTAAGCGTTCGGACTAACCCTTTATAGAGAGAGATTTTCTTAGGATTTCTAGTGAGTGGTGTGTAGTTAACAAATGGGCTAAGGTCCTATTTATAGTCAATAAGTTCTGGTTGGATAAGCACGAGGTGGCCACAAAGCTTTACCGTCATGACACATGTTCGTGACTAAGCTTATCCGTACGGCGACACATGCCCTTAAGCGCGACTAAGCTTATTCCCATGACGACACATGCTTCCTTTCATGCACGGCCAGCTCCCATCTTGACACATCCTATTTGCATGCATGGCATACACCTCATGCTTGCATGCTAAGGACAGTCCCTTGGCCAACACCTCCTACTTTCCTAAACACATGTCTCACACATGTCTTTGATCTTATCCGTTTCCGTCCTTATCCTCTTATGTGGCTTATCCACACATTTGTCCTTGATCTTATCCGTAAGCTTATCCGTAGCCGCAATTGTGGACTTTTCTTGGTCCTATCCAAAGCAATTACCTAAGCAACGGTTGTGGCCGCACCTAGTCCACATATTTTACCAGAGTCTTTTCAAGCCCATCGCTTACCGCATGTCTGCCGGCATCCGCCGGGAAGGCTCTCTCGGTAAAACTAGAGTTCTAAGCCCTTAGCCTAATTTTTTGCGGATAATTCTTTAAGGTGCCTCGACCAGACTTTCAGCTTTTCGACCCTTAGACTACCGGGTTAAGCTTCATGGTTCAGTCACTTAAACCCTTGGAGACAACCCTCTCGGCTTTTCCCCGGTATTTCTGTCTAATCTAGGCCAAATTGATTTCCGCCTCGGCCAAAATCCCTTTTGCCGATTTCTAGCCGAGTACTGGGGCATTACAGTAAAGACACCGTTAACCTTTGTACTGAGAATTATATCCAAGGCATACACACTGCAGCGATCTCGGATCAAACTTGTGCTTGGCCATAGGTCTTAGACAGGGGTAGGAAGCTGAACCAAAGACCCGAAGCATGGAGTAATCTGGTTTGTGGTTGAGCAGCGTTTGATGGGGACTGCAATTGTCCAAGACTGATGATGGAAGGAGGTTACTAATGAAGCTTGCTGTGAAGAATGCTTCCATCCAGTAGCTCAATGAAGTATGACTATGGAACAACATGGAGAGTCCGAGTTCAACAAGATGTTGGTGCTTTCGCTCAGCAATATCGTTTTGTTGTGGGGTGTAGGGGCAAGAGCTTAGATGTTTAATTCCACAATCTGTAAGGTGTTGTTTGAATTGAATACTTGTAAACTCTCCTCCTCCATCACTCTGAAAGACCTTTATCTTTGTATTCAACTAATTTTCGACTAGCTTTTGGAGCTTTAAAAACTGAGAAGAAATCAGACTTGTATTGAAGTGGATAAAACCAAGAGAACCGAGAATAATCATCCACGGAAACCGCATAGTATTTGAAACCCTGATTTGATACAATTGGTGCTGGTCCCCAAAGATCACAGTGAATCCGATCAAGGGGTTGCAAAACACAAGAATGAGAAAAAAAAAATTGTAATCTATAACTTTTTCCCATCTGGCAAGGCTCACAAACAGGGGAAGTGCTGCTCTTATTGATTTGAATCTCCTTGCCACAAACCAAACAAGGCCCAATCGATAAACAAAGCCCAGTCAGCACTGCAATTGGCCGATATCCTCACCAAGTCTCTGCCACGGCGAGCCTCCACTGAGCTTTGAAGCAAACTCGGTGTGTCGGAACGAATCACCCCAAGTTTGAGGGGGCATATGAGCAATACCTCAGAAGGGAAGGATCTGGGCTGCAATCAACAAATAACAACAATCGGGCCACAAACCAAATAAGGCCCAATTGTTGTTATTTGTTGATTGCAGTCCAGGTCCTTCACTTCCGAGATATTGCTCATAGTTCGGATCTGAGTTCGGATCTTCTCCGGCGATGTCTCTTCGAAGGCGATGTAACGGACTTTGTCTCAGGCGTCAGGACGACGATCCTCTCTGTCTCGCAGCTAGACGATATGGTTCGTTTACTCTTCCTTGTCCATTTTGCTTAAATCTTTCTTTTGTTGTACTTTGGATTATCTGGAAACTCGATGAGAGAGCGAAGATATCAATGACTTGTTATTGGGATTGCAATTGATTTTTACTCGAAATATTTGATTTTGAAACAGAGGGATAGTGTGGGGATTGGTGGTTCGTGGTCTGAATTCCTCGATTATACTGTCGCTTCCTTGAAATCGGACAATGTAAAGCTTCTCCTGGGAGAAAATTCCGTTTCAAATGGTAAATGTCTGAATTAGTACATCAAAATGGAGTTGCTAACTTATTGAATGCTCTTAATTGTTGTGTTGAGTAAAATTTGATAGCCTGCTTGAGGCATTGAGCTTGTATTTAATAGTTTGCTGTGTAGTATTGTTACTTGGGTTTTTCTTACTATCTTCTTACGTGGTTGACGTATTTAGTAGGTTAACACAAACCTTTATATATATGAGTAATGTAGTGGATAAAATTTACCGTAAATGTGTCCGGTTTAAATAGGTTGCCAAGGCTCAAATAATGATCGAAAATAAAACGTTTTGGTAAATAATGTTCTTGAGCCTTGGCAACCTATTTAAACCGGACGAGAGCTGAAACATAATTTTGCTTTAACCCGAGTTTGAATTGAAATTCGATCAAGGTAAATTATTTTGGTTTTTACTTGGTTAATGTAATTTTATAAACCGAACCAAAATTGACCGACATAGCCAGCGCTATCCGCAAAGCCAAACTGAAGAAAAACCAAACCCTTTGGGTCATCTACGACGTTGATCGTCTCTTACCCTCCGTCGTCGGTAAGTCTGTAACCCTCAATCTTCTTACGTTTTTTTAGATCTGTATTGTATTTCTCCGTAGTTGTTTTTTTTTTTTTTTTTAACATCAAATTGCTGATTAATATTGAAATGATACAAAGTCATTGTGCAAAGCATTAGTTATTACAAAAGGAACATAATTATGAAAATGGAAATTTTGGTTAGAAGGAATAGATTGTTTGGCTAAGATATCTGCCGGTTTATTGAAGTTTTGGTTGACCCAGATGAATTTTGTCTCCTCGAAATTTTTGCTTTGCCACTGTCGTGCTTCTCTAACCCAATTATAGAGTCCGAAAATTTTCTTTGTACCTTGCATCAGTGTTTCAACGGTTTTATTATCTCCTTCAAATTCAACCTTTCGGTATTATTTACTCCAACAATTCTGCATAGCTATAATCAGTGCTTGAAGTTCTCCTTCTAATGCATTGCGAACTACACGACCTTTAGCCTGACCTGAACCATAATAAGAACCTCTCGAATCACGTATAATCCATCCAGCCTTTCATGAATTCTTTGCATCATAAAACGAGCCATCATAGTTGCATTTTATCCAGCCCTCTCTCGGCGCCTTCCAACCTGAAGTAGTGTTTACTGGTACACGATCATCTCGAATGTTGCCATTCATATGGAGAGTCACATAATCTTCTGTATTCATCCATTTTATAGCATCATTCATCGAATGTTGCCATCCTAGATTCTTCCCCCATGGAATGTGTTTCTTTTGGACGATAAGTGTGTTTTCGACTTTTTCATAAGCGCCATAAAATCCATATCGTAAGTTGTCTATAATTGTTGAGCAGAGGTTTAGTATTACACGAGAGACAAGCTACCATTTTGGCTTCAAAAGACGCATGAGTATCATAGATAATCAGATTTGGGATACCTGAAAGCTCTGCATGTTGTTGAGCATAGTCACTGATGAGCTCAGGTTTTAACCTTATATGTAACTACAGCAAGTGCACAGCAATACGAAGTAGTAATGTAGGAATCGAATCCACAAGGACCAAACGTTTTAGGCGAGATGAGGATCACCGAGAGGAACGGTGTATCCCTCAGTGATTCCGTTGTCAGCGAGATAGGGCTTAAGACGCTGACCATTGACAACGAATTCGCCTCCTTGTCGGTTAAGTAACACGACTGCTCCGTAAGGACGGACTTCCTTGACCGTGAAAGGACTAGACCATCTTGATTTTAGTTTTCCCAGAAAAAGTCTCCAAGCGAGAGTTGAAAAGCAGCACCTGATCATTGGCTGAGAAATTCCTCGGAAAATAATCTTCTTGTCATGATAAGCTTTGGTTCGTTCCTTGTAGATCTTGGAGTTCTCATACGCCGTGTGGCGGATCTCATCCAACTCGTTTAGCTGAATCAAGCTTCTCTCGGATGCGGCTTTGATATCAAAATTTAACAATTTCACTGCCCATGCCGCCTTGTACTCGAGTTCCACTGGAAGGTGATACGGTTTTCCATAGACAAGATGAAATGGGGTTGTGCCAAGAGGTGTCTTGTAGGCGGTTCTGTACGCCCAGAGTGCGTCATCAAGCTTCACGGCCCAATCTTTTCGTGTAATACTCACCGTCTTCTGAAGAATGCTCTTTATTTCTTGGTTGGAGATTTCAACTTGTCCGCTCGTCTGAGGGTGATAAGGAGTGGCTACCTTATGCGTAACGCCGTTCTTCTTCAAGAGCTTCTCGAATAGTTTGTTGATGAAATGCAATCCTCCATCGCTTATTACATCTCTTGAACTCCAAATCTCGGGAAAATGATAGACTTGAACATCTTACTGACCACCTTGGAGTCGTTAGTCGGGCTCGCCATTGCTTCGACCCACTTGGACACGTAGTCTACAGCAACAAGGATGTACTTACACTACAAGAAAACATGGCTTTTACAACAGACATAATCGATGTAAAATCGTTGTAATAGGATCGTCGTTACTCGATATTCGTCGTAAACACTAGGACGATTAATATTCGTCGTAAACCCGTCGTAAATAATCTGTCGTAATATCGATGTAAAAAATACATCGATATTACGACGATAATTATCTCGTTGGTATATCGTTGGTAAATCGATGTAAGATTTACCAACGATTTTACATCAAATTATCGATTTTTTGTATCGACAATCCGTCGTAAATTTTTCGTAATATATAGATGTTAATTCGTTGGTAAAGCGATGTAAAAATTAATCGATGTAAATTCGTCGTAAATTTTAGATCGATGTAAAATCGATGTAAATTCTTATTTGATGTAAAATCGATGTATTATATATATATAATATATAATCTTTATTTTATTAATAATTAAAATTATAAATTAATAAANATTATTAATTAATAATTAATAAAATTAAAATTTTATAAATAAATTCAAAATACAAAATAAAAATTAAATTACAAAATACTAATTATCTCTTCTAGGTGAAACACCTAAATCACTAAGAAGTTCCTCGTCCGATCTCCGCTCCAAATCCGCTCGCTGTTGCGCCAGCGAATCACTCGTGCCCGATGTCCCTGCTGCCTCATTGTGGTCGCCAAAACGGGGTTACTCGCGGCAATAATATCGAAGAGAGAGTTGTATCCTTGGATCGTTTTATCGTATCCTTGGATCTTCTCATCGTATACCAACTGCTTCGCCCGCAAAGTGTTGATCTCTGAGTGGGCGGTGTTTAACTCGCTCCGCAACTAAACCGGATCGTCCAAATGATGACTTGAGTAAGACGAGGCGACGGCACTATCTCGGATCGATCTCATCCCTAAAACTCTGCCATTTTTCTTCGGGGCAACCTAAAAAAAAGAAACGTTAAATTTAATACAAAATAATTCGGTAAAATTAAAATTTGATTATTATTACCTCTTCGTATATCTCGTCCATCTGGGCTGTCGTCAAAGTCGTAGTGGATTGGACCGAGCTACCGCTAGGTGATAGCTGCTGAGAGAGCTGAGTTTGACGGTCGGCGATCTTCTCCATAGCGTCATTATAGACCTTCTCCGCTCGAGGATTTACAAAAGAACCACCTTTCTTTTTGTGAGTTTCCTCAAAAACTCTGGTCATTGGAGGAAGTTCGCCTCCGTTTGCCTTAGAAAACGACATTCCAAAAAAAAAATTAAACGGTAAATAGTTGATTTTAATTAATAACAAAATCAGAAAAATTGAAATTAACCGAAAAAATCTTACCAGTTCAAGGTGCATTTTCGCAAAAGACGTTTGACCCGATGTATGTGGGAGAACCGCCGGAAGACTGTCTGGACCGACAGTGTTCCGAGAAGCCGAACACTTAGCGGCCACTTCCTGCGAATGCGGATCTATCTAGTAGGTCTTCAAGCCGTTCCAGAAGACATGTATGAGGGCTTCGCCTTATTGCCATCAACCTCACACTTCCTCTTCCAATCGGGGACGGTATTGTTGAGCCAAAGTTTTGCCTTCTCTTTAAACTGCGTCTTCACCATCTCGTTGATCCCAATGTCCCAGTGCCATTTTTGCTATTAAAAAAAAAGTCAAATAAAATTAGNAGATGAAACCTCAAGACGAGGTCAAGATTGTGAATGAGAGGATGAATTTGGCTTCACCCCCAAAAGCTTGTAAAAAGAAGAAAGATTCTCATGAAGAGAAAGCTTTGGGTTATGGTAATGTTGAAGAAGCCTTAGCGTTGGATGGTACTTGCTTGGAATCTCTTTTCCACACCACTATGGAAAATGAGAAAGAGAGTATAAAGGTTCGAAAAAAGGGTGAGGGCACTAAGGCCAAGAAGAAGAAACCAAAAGATAACCACCCTTGTCAAAGGCGTAACGAGCATGCCTAATGAGGTTAGATCGGTTTTTCCTAAGCTCACCACCATGACCTTAACACCGTGGAGATATGAAGATGGTGTGGTTGAGTACAAGATCAAGTGTAAAGGACGGTCTAAGCCTTTTGCCACGGTTAGAGCAATCATCACACCCGAGCTCAAAGAAAAAGATGCAACGGGAATTCAAGAGATCATGAGAAAGGTTCTCACACTCAAGCTCGAGGACCCGCCATGGAGTTCCACTACTCCTTCTCTCCAAGCCTAAAACTTTTTGAAATGTCAAGCTTAGCGACGTAAAACAAGCGCTCTTGGGTGGCATTCCCATAACTATCTTTGTATATATTTTTGTTATTTTTAGTTCCATTTGATGTTTTTGTTTGATGTTTATAGTTTCATGGGTCCAAGGTCGTGGTGCTGAATGCATGACTGGGTAGAGCTACAACACGTCACACTCCTCTCCAATCCAAAGGTATGATCCACACTCCACTTCATTGTAAATACATTCTTGCATATTTTCACATTCTCCTTGATTTTAGTTGCACCGAGACGGTGCAATTCAAGTTCGGGGCAAGGATTTGTGTCTTTTGATCTTGTGTTTTGTGATCTTATTTTTCTTTTTGCATACTTGAGTCTCATACATACATATAAGTGCATAGAAACACCATAAAAATCGAAAAAATTAAAAATTTGAACACAAAAAGAAAGCATGTAGTTGTATTTTGCGTGATTAAGATTGAGTCTATATGCATATAGGTTNATTAGTAAAAAAAATAATCTTAAAAGAAAAAAAAATTTTAATTTATGTACCAAAAAGTGTTCGGCGGCCGTCGCGGATCTAATCGGGGTAAAGCATCATGACACGGCGCACGCAAAAAATCTTCGACCGTGTATTCGGCATACATCAAAGGGGGTCGAGGTGCTGCTGCAGGTGCAGGTGGCGGCGGCGGCACTGGTGCGGAATCATGAGAATCCAGAACCGTGGATGGTGTGGCAGAAGATTATGGGACCTCCGAATTAGCACTCGGTCCCGTCCCTTGAGTCAGAAACTGGCGATAATGTGTCTTACGTGGCCTCATATATCAAAAAAAAATAAAAATTAATTAATAACAAAATCATATAATTCCAATCCTATTTAATATCAATCATATCTAATAATTACAATCCTATTTAATAATTACAATCGTATTAATTATCTAATTCAAATCTAATAATTATCTAATTCTAATATAATAATTATCTAATTCTAATATAGTTTAATTACTAAAAAAACATACCTTATAGAGAGAGATTGTAGAGAGAGAGATTTGTGAGATTATGAAGAAGAAAGAGAAATCTGGGGTTGTATATATAGATTTTGTGACCGTCGTAATTCCGTCGTAATATGCCATCGGATTTACGACGGAATCGTCGTAAATCCGTCGTAATATTGAAACCGAAAAGTCAACCACTCAGATCACGCGGCAAATTTTCCCCCCCACGTGGTAAATTTAATGTTTTTCAGTTACGACGATTTTACGATGGATCCGTAATAATGTATAACGTTCGTTCTTATAAGTTTATTCGAAACATGGATGAAGTATATAATGTAATTGATTTTTGTGATAACTCAAATATTTTTAAAGAATGAGTAAAGAACTTATGTAAAACAAGCTAAACGATGAAAATCCAAACCTATACAACATATTTCAACCCTAAACTCTAAAAAGGGTATTACGACGATTTTAGACATAATCGTTGTAATGTCGTCGTAAATGTTAACCATAAAAATTGAATTCCCGGTAAGGGTATTACGACGGGATTACGACGATTATGTCTTAAATCGTCGTAATCTCGTCGTAATACCCTTAACGGGAATTCAAATTTTGTGGTTAACGTTTACGACGACATTACGACGATTATGTCTAAAATCGTCGTAATGCCGTCGTAATACCCTTACTGCATAGATAATCGGAGATGGGATCGAAAGGACTCTCGGATGTCTAATATTATCCAAACCATAAATTACAGGGTTTGGGTAATATTCGACCTCTGGGAATCCTTACGATCCCATCTCCGATTATCTCTGGTCATTTTCCGACGATTATCCCATATTCGGTATTTTAATTATACAAATTAAGCAATTACAAAAAGTAAATCAATCTTATTAATCATCATCTTCGTCGGGTTCCTCATCTTCATTGGGTTCATCATCTTCAGGTTCATCATCATCGTTACTATTCTCTTCAAACTCATCGGAATCACCTTCTTCTTCTGTGTCGTCAGGTAGATATTCAAGTTGCCTGTTTCGGGGATCAATTAGAAGAACGTTGTCTGTAATCTCTGGTTATGTAATGTGACGGCAAGAATCTTGTTGCATTGGAAGATCGTCAACACCAACAATTTTACCCCTTGGAGCTATTTTAATAACCGATAACCATGTGGGCCCAGTGGTTCGAACTCGCGGATATGGAACGAACGTTATTTGTTCTGCTTGTGATGCTAGGATAAATGGTTCAAACTTGTTGTATCGTCGTGATTTGTTGACGTTGACCACACCAAATTTGTTAATTCGCACCCCTCGACCGACTGTTGGATCAAACCAATCACATTTGAAGAGAACGCATTTCATACTAACCAAAACCGGGGTACTCCACTTCGATTATTTCCTACAACACCCCATAAAAATCTATTTCACCCCTAACACATACTCCGTAGTTGGTAGTTGCCCGACGAACGCCGTACTTGTATGTATGAAACACATAACCACAAGTGAAATACATGGGTGCAGTCGTTATCTTCCCGAGGGGGCCTTGGAGTAACTCATGAAACCATATTGGATATGCGGGGTCGCCATGATCCACCTATAAAAGGCATATCGATAAGTGTGCATGTTAGATATATTGAGTACCAATCTAATTAAATTAATAAAATATTTATAACTATATATTAACTTACTTGCGTCTTCAACCACTGAGCAAAGTGACGATCTTTACGATCGTTTATTTCATCATCTGAAACGCCTTCAATGCATTCTCGTACATGGGTAACAAATAAGCTACAAAATATATATACATTGAAATTAACACATTTATTTATATTAAGTAATATGTAATGAACTATATATAATTGATTAGTGGATAATTAATAAATAGTTACGTGTTACCTTCACGTCAGATGAAACCCAATTGAACAACGATGCCTTTTTTTCTGCACCCAACCAAAATATAGGAACTGGTGATTTCCCATTGCTCATTATATGCAACTCATTTCTGTTGCAAATATCGGGCAAGTCCAACCTTGACTTTCCGCTTTCTTTGGTTCTTCCTTTCACGTTTGACACTGTATGCATGATGTTATCAAAAAAGTTTTTCTCAATGTGCATGACATCGAAATTGTGTCTCATCAGATGATCTTTCCAGATGGTAAGTTCCCAAAAAATATTTTTCTTGTGCCAATTGTGATTGACCCCGTATCCATCAGGCATATTAGCTGGAATGTGCCAATTTCCCCCACGATTCACCGTTTCTAGTCCCCCAAAATGATCTATTTGTGCTTCTAGATCTTCCCCAGATAGATACATTGGTGGGGGGACACGCACGATTTTGTTCTTCCTAAACAACCGCTTGTTTCTCCTATATGGATGGTTGATTGGTAGAAACCGGCGGTGACAATCAAACCAACATGTTTTTCGACCATGTTTCAGCTGAAACACATCTGTCCGATCGAGGCAATAAGGACAAGATAACCTCCCATGCGTCGTCCAACCTGATAGCATTCTGTATGCAGGGAAGTCGCTTATTGTCCACATAAGCACCGCACGCATCGTAAAATTTTTTTTCCTCGAACAGTCATATGTACGAGCTCCTGTAGACCACAACTGTTTCAACTCATGTATGAGAGGCTGCAAAAACACATCAAGGGACCGCTTCGGATGATTGGGACCAGGGACTAAAATACTCAGGAATAGAAATTCCCTTTGCATGCACATATCTGGGGGAAGGTTATAAGACGTTACGATAACTGGCCACAAAGAATATTGCCTACCAGACATACCGAATGGACTAAATCCATCAGTGCAAAGACCAAGATACACATTTCGCTTAGAGTTAGCAAAGTCGGGGTGTACCGTGTTAAAGTGTTTCCAAGCTTTTGCATCTGACCGGTGAGTCACTTCTCATTCTCTATGTGAATGTTCTGCATGACACCTCATCGATGCAGCTGTCCTTTCAGATTGATACAATCGTTTCAACCTATCAGTTATAGGAAGATACCACATCCGTTGGTACGGTATCTTACTATGCCCAAAAGTTTGCGGCCTAAATCTCGGTTTTTGGCAAAATCGACATTCCTGCAGCTTATCATCATCTTTCCAAAAAAGCATACAATTGTCAACACATACATCTATCATCTCAGAAGGCAACCCAAGACTAAACACCAACTTCTGAATCTAATAGTATGTTTCGGCAACCAAATTATCATCTGCCAAATACTCTTTAATAAGACCAGTCCAATCATCCATGCAAACCTCAGCTAAGTTATGATCCGTTTTAATTGTTATCATCCTAACTGCTAACGACAATTTAGACTCACCTTCTCTACATCCATCGTAGAGTGACTCATTTGCAGTGTCTAGCATATCATAAAATCGCTTCGCATCTACGTTGGGTTCCTCAATAGTACTATTATCAGCATTTGTTTCATGAAATGCATCACTAACCATGGCATGCATCCTATCATGATCTTGACCCTGATCAAATTGATGTTGACCATGATGATAACTACCCTGATAATTTGATTCATGAAAATCTACTTGACCTTGATAAATACTACAACTATGATCAACTGCTTGACTCCTTTCAAAACCCTCTCCATGTTGATACCAAACATAATATTTCGGCATAAACCCTCTATTTAGTAAATGCTTCAACACCGTCTCAATAAAAATATATCTCGTATTCTTGCATTTACGACAAGGACAGAAGATTTTACCGCTTTCCAGGGTTGTTTGCATATTTCCGGCCTGATACATGAATATTTCAAGCCCCTCTTTGAATTCTTTCGTCAACGCTCCCTCCGAATCATTTTGCGTATACATCCATCTTTGTAGATCCTATATAGACATTTTATATTGTTTTTTGTTTTTGTTATTAGTGTTTTTTTTTTTTGTTATAAACTTTCGTTTGATGTGAGGATGTATTTATAGAAATTTTTTCAGAATTACCAACGGATTTACGATGTAAATTCGATGTAAATTTGTTAGGTAAACCTATTCAAAGTCGTCGTTAATGTAAGTCGTTGTAAATTTGATGTAAATTTACATCGAGTTTACAACGTAAAATGCGAGAGTCATATTCGTCGTAAATTCGATGTAAATTTACGACGAAGTTACATCGAACACATATTTCGTCGTAATGCCGTCGTTAAATCGATGTAAAGTTACATCGATTTAAAACCGTCGTAAATTTTCGTTGGAAATAGACAGTTTTCTTGTAGTATTATGATATCTTCATATTTTGCATGTTCTTGCATGCATATTTATTAGGATTTCATGTCATTTGCATTCGTAATCACGGTCTTGTCCCGCATTTTGGTCTTCACTAGGACTTAGGGTGTTGCATTAGGTCCCATAGAGTCTTTGCATACTTTGGAATGATTTCTAGGTACTTTGGAAGCGGTTCGGGACTTGGGACATAAGACCAACATCATCAGGAGCACAGACATACCGACTCCACAGATCGGTATTGGCACTCGGTGTAGCAGACAATAAGCTAAGAAGGCAGCCATACCGACTCCACAGATCGGTATTGGCAGTCGGTATAGAAGACCGCACAGCCATACCGAGTCCACAGATCGGTATTGGCACTCGGTGTAGAAGACCGCACAGCCATACCGAGCCCACAGCTCGGTGTCGTCAATCGGCGAAAGGCTCACACACCCATACCGACTCCACAGCTCGGTATTGGGATCGGCACAAAATCTTCAGGGCAACACGCCGACGCCACGGCTCGGTATCACACTCGGTATTGAAGACGGACCGAAGACAGAACCAACAAGCGCTTAACTCCGACCCCCATACCGACCTGTGACATCGGTATGGCCGAGAATCCGCAAGAAGACTTCTCTCCAATACTGAGTCCACAGATCGGTATTGGCACTCGGCATGCACCAGCCCAGGCTCAATACCGAGTCCATGGATCGGTGTTGGTGCTCGGTATTCACTATTTCGACCATTTTGACCCAATTGAACCGGGTCGGTACCTGGTTTGTTCCGGGTCGACCCGGTTTGCACACTGTTCACTATAAATAGTTTTAGACCTAATTTTCTAGGGATGTCTTTTCTTATGCTAAAAAACCTCTTTTGAATGTTCTAAGTATTTTTTTTGTAAGAGAGATTCCCCCCTTTAATTTATGCAATCTAAGTTTATCTATCAATCTCTTCTTCTAAATCTTCTTTCTTAATCATGTAATCATCTAATCATGGGATTTAACATGCTATTCATAGGATTTGTTGGACCCATCATGATTAGTGAGTAGTCTCCTAGGATCTAGGGATGGGTTAGGATTAAGTGATTTTCATGGATGATTTGTGATGCGTAGGGATAGATAATCAATTTCCTACTCTTAGATAGTGTGTTTAATGCTTGATTGTGCTTGAGAAAGTCAAACTTGATCTCAAGGCCTTTCCCACCCACAAGGTGTTCGATGAAATGCCTAAGAGAGCTTTCTAAGAGAAATACCCTTCTTAGCCTAAGAGAAATACCCTTCTTAGCCTAAGAGATTAGTTGTCTAAGGGATTATTTAGGTGATCTTGATTAATGAAATTAATGCTTGCTAATTAAGAATCCACAAATGAGAATTTGATCTTGGATTAGTAATTAGCATAGGTGATTAGTAACTTGAGAGAGGATTAGTCACGATTAGGATCTTAACCTTGGAAATTAACCTTGATTGTGTATGAGCATCATGAATTAGACTTGGAATAGCCTATATCCAATTACCCCATCCTTGGATTCGCTCCCATTATTTGAATTCACATCTTGCTTAGTTTGTTTCATCTCACTCGTTGCTTAATCTTGTTAGGGTGTTAGTAAAACTCAACAATTCACTTATTTAGCTTAACTCACTTGAGTTCCTTGTATTCTACGTGCTTAGAATTAATCCCAATACGGATTGATAACCTTCTATACTACTCGTATTAGAGTTATTGATACCTCCTTAAGACCGAAAAGTCTTAGTATCATATTATTCCCGAAAGAAGATGGAAAAGGACCCATGAAGTTGATTCCCCAACAGTCAAACACCTCAACTTCGAGAATAAAATTTTGAGGCATCTCGTTTCTTTTGCTGATGTTCCCTTGTCGTTGACAGGCGTCACACTTGGAAACAAAAGCGTGAGCATCACGGAACATGGTCGGCCACCAGAAACCCGCCTGCAACACCTTAGATACGGTCTTGAAGGTAGCAAAATGTCCCGCATAGCTTGACCCGTGGCAATGAAATATAATGCCTGGGATTTCTTCCTCCGAGACACAACGTCTATAGTTACCATCGGAACAATGCTTGTACAAGTACGGTTCATTCCAGAAGTAATGTCTGATGTCCCGCAAAAACTTCTTCTTTTTGTACCCCGCAAAACCGTCTGGCTTCACTTCTGCAGCAAGGAAATAGGCCATTTCGCCGAACCAAATGCAGCATGGTCAGTATGAACGATGACCTTAGAGCCCACCAAATATGTCCTGAATTTCTCAAATGCATATACAACCGCGAGAAGCTCTTTCTCCGTTGTACCGTACTTGCATTGGGCGTCATCAAAAGTTCTGCTGGCATAATAGATAACATGCACTCTCTTGTCTTTTCGCTGTCCCAAAACAGCGCCCATTGCGTAGTCACTGGCGCCACACATCACCTCAAAAGGCAACTCCCAGTCTGGTGGTTGTACGATCGGTGCGCTGACAAGTGCTCCTTTAATCATGCGAAAGGCCGCCAAACACTCATCATTGAAGTCAAACTTCACGTCTTTACATAGCATCTGCGTCAACGGTCTAGCAATCTTCGAGAAGTCCTTGATGAATCGCCTATAGAAACCATCATGTCCAAGGAAACTCCTGATGCCTTTGACATAAGTTGGTGGTTGCAAACTTGTCATCACCTCTATTTTGGTCTTATCAACCTCAATTCCCTTCTCTGAAATCTTGTGGCCCAAAACGATTGCATTCTTTACCATGAAGTGGCACTTCTCCCAGTTCAAAACCAAATGTTTCTCCTCACATCTCTTTAGTACCCTGCACAAATTAGATAGACATTCAGCAAAGGAGGGTCCGTAGACAGAAAAATCGTCCATGAAAACCTTCATTATGTCTTCAATCATGTCGGTGAAGATTGACATCATGCAGCGTTGGAACGTGGCTGGCGCATTACACAAACCAAATGGTATTATGCAATAAGCATAAGTGCCATAAGGACATGTGAATGTGGTCTTCTCCTGGTCATCAGAATGAGTCGAAATCTGAAAGAAACCAGAATAACCATCTAGAAAACAGTAGTAAGGGTGGTTAGCCAATCTCTCAAGCATTTGATCAATAAAGGGCAGAGGAAAATGATCTTTACGAGTTGTAGCATTCAATTTCCAATAATCGATGCACATTCTATGACCAGTGACAGTTCTAGTCGGGATTAACTCATTCCTATCGTTTTCAACTACTGTCAAACCGCTTTTCTTAGGCACTACATGCACCGGACTCACCCATGTACTATCAGATATAGCATATATGATACCAGCCTCTAGAAGTTTCATTATCTCTTTCTTTACAACATCTTTCAGATTCGGGTTTAACCGTCTATGATGTTCTACAGAAGTCATCGATTCATCTTCTAGATGTATCATATGCATACAAAGGTCTAGTGAGATTCATGTAATGTCATCTAGAGAATAGCCTAGTGCTCTACGATATTTCCTCAATTCACATAAGAGTAAGGCAGTCTCTACGTTGTTCAGTTCAGCATTAATGGTGACAAGGTATGTGAAGTTAAGACCAAGAAATGCGTACCCTAGCCCAGTGGGTAGTGGTTTGAGCTCGAGTTTTGGAGCTTTCAGTTCGCTCCATGGATTGTCAATAGGTGCGGGAGACTCAGCAATTGGCGATTGCTCCTCATTTCCGTCAAGTGCAACAAAAGCTACCATTTTCTCCATTATCTTGCTGGAATCCAGCATCTTTGCATAACCTGCTGTGTCCTCGCTCAATTACCCAAATTCTCCCTCGGACTGTGTCAAGGCGATCTCAAGGGGATCATCCACCAGTATCTCATCTGATACTCCTTCAGTGGCTTCAGAGACGCAGTCAATCCAAAATGTTTGACCATCGATGCTTGGCTTTTTCAGCATCCTATCCACTTCGAACTTCATTATTAGATCACCTAAATGAAGATCGATCTTGCCCTTCTTCACATCGATAATGGCTCCAGCTGTAGCCAAGAAAGGTTGTCCCAAGATGAGAGGATCCTTTGGCTCTGTTTCTAGCTCAAGAACTACAAAATCCGCTGGTATGTAACCATCTCCAATCTTCACCGACAAGTCTTCCAAGATACCGAGTGGAATCTTCACAGAACGATCAGCAAATACCAACGACACTCTATCTGGTTTGAATGACGTGAGACCAAGGCTCTTAGCAATGGAGTAGGGCATGAGGTTAACGCTAGCATCCAAATCGCAGAGAGAATGCTCAAAGGTTAAAGGCCCAATTTGCACAGATAGTACGAATCTCCCCGGATCTTCAAGTTTATCGGGCATTCTTCCTTGCAATACAACACTGCACTATTTAGTAATCATCATTACGCCTTCTTCACTTGTAATCTTGTTGGTGACCATGTCTTTCACATATACTTCTTCAAAGCGGGAACCATCTGGACCGCGTCAATAAAAGGAAGCCTCACCGAAAGTTTGTTCACTAGCGTTTTGCACTTTGCTTGCTCAAGATCTCTTTGTGTCTTCTTCGGGCGCCTGGGATAAGAAATTTTGGGCACGTAGACACGTGCTGGTGGAGCTACAGGTGCCTCCTCGATTTCTTGTGATTTGGACGAGGAACTTGCCTCATCAACTACCCTATCATCTTTCACGTCTACGATCTCAGGAATCTTCTCTTTTCCCTTAGACTCAACCACGGTTTCAATCTCCTTCCCACTCCTCAATGTGATTGATTGGACAATATTGCTACTGTTTTGCGACGATATTGCGATGGATAATTTTGCCCTCGCAAATTCGTAGCAAATTTACAAGAGATTTGCGAGGCCTGCTTTAAATTCTATGATTAAATTAAATATTAGATATTCAAAGAAAACTAAAATACACAATTGTTCTAAAATAAACCAAAAGAAATTAAAATACATAATTGTTCTAAAATAATAGTTCCAATTCTCGTTCCGTAGAAGGGTTGATTCCGGGAATATTTTTTAGACCCTAAACCCTTAATATTTTTTAAAACTTAAACCCTAAACCATAAATCCTTAATATTTTTAAAAACAATATATCCACGATTTGCAATGGATTTGCGAGGGAGCCGTCGCAAATCCCTTGCAAATCTAGAATTGCAATGGATTTGCGACGGCTCCCTCACAAATCCATTGCAAATTTGCAAGGGATTTGCGACGGATCCTAATTATAATAAAATAAAAATAAAATCTGAAATTTTGATAAATGATGATTATAATTTGTAATTTAATTTTAAAATAAAACCAAAAATCTGAAATTTAAATAGAAATTTAAATTCTATGATTAAATATTAGATATTCAAAGAAAATTAAAATACATAATTGTTCTAAAATAAACCAAAGGAAATTAAAATACATAATTGTTCTAAAATAATTGTTCCAACTCTCGTTCCGTAGAAGGGTTGATTCCGGAAATAGTTTTTAAACCCTAAACCCTTAATATTTTTTAAAATAATATATCCACGATTTGCAATGGATTTGCAAGGGAGCCGTCGCAAATTCCTTGCAAATCTAGAATTGCAATGAATTTGCGACGGCTCCCTCACAAATCTATTGCGAATTTGCAAGGGATTTGCGACGGATCCTAATTATAATAAAATCTGAAGTTTGCTAATATGATGATTATAATTTATAATTTAATTTTCAAATAAAACGAAAATCTGAAATTTAAATTTAAATTCTATGATTAAATTAAATATTATATATTCAAAGAAATTTAAAATACATAATTGTTCTAAAATAAACCAAAAAAGAAATTAAAATACATATTTGTTCTAAAATAATTGTTCCAATTCTCGTTCCGTAGAAGGGTTGATTCCGGAAATTTTTTAAACCTTTAATATTTTTTAAAACAATATATCCATGATTTTCAATGGATTTGTGAGGGAGCCATCGCAAATCCCTTGCAAATCTAGAATTGCAATGGATTTGCGACGGCTCCCTCAAAAATCCATTGCAAATGTGCAAGGGATTTGCGACAGATCCCTCTCAATTCCATTGCAAATTTGCATTCCTTATATTCGAGATCGGAAACTAAGTTCTCGGGGATAAAAGTGAATCCAAGAGACTATATTTTTAATGTTAGTTGATGATTTGGCTACATACCACCAAAGATTTGGAGAAGTCTCCGTCATAATAAAATGAACGTAAGATATCCTTTCATGTTGTTTATGCTAATTAATAGAGAACTATAACACTTCTTAAATGAATCGGCCGTAGTAGCAGAATTAGATGATTTCGAAACATATAATTTGTTATATGTAACCCTAAACCCTTAATAATTTTTTAAACAATATATCCAAATTTGCAATGGATTTTCGACGGCTCCGACAAATCCATTGCAAATTTTGCGAGGGAATTGCGACAGATCCTAATTATAATAAAATAGAAAGAAAATCTGAAATTAGATAATATTATGATTATAATTTATAATTTATAATTTAATTTTAAAATTAAACAAAAATATTTATTATGATTATAATTTATAATTTAATTTTAAATTTTATGATTAAATTTATAACTTAATTTTAGATATTTAATATTTTAAACCCTAAACTCGAAACCCTTAATATTTTTTTAAACAATATATCCACGATTTGCAATGCATTTGCGAAGGAGCCGTCGCAAATCCCTTGCTATTTTGTGAGGGATTTGCGATGGCTCCCTCACAAATCTATCGCAAAATTAATTTTTTTGAATTTTTGGTCGGAAAATTAAAAATTTTCACAAAATTTTGGCCCAAATTAAACTGCGATTTTTTTTGTGGGCCTCCCAATCTGCGTTGGATTTGCGACGGATCCCTTGCAATTCCCTTACAAATCCATTGCTTATTCTTTTTTTTATACCATCGATTCTTTTCTTCCCCTCACTCAGATCCTAAAAACTCATTCCTTCACCCACGATTCTTCTCTCCGGCGGATCTCCTGTTCTACTCCGGCGTCTCCTCCTCCTCCCTCGCGCCCTCCTCCTTCTCCACGACCACCTTCTTCTCCTCCTCTTTCTTCCACGGTGACCTTCTTCTCTTCTTCCCTCTCCCTCGATTTCTCCACCGGAAAGCTTCCTCATCTCCCTCCGACGACCGGCGGCTCCTCCTCCTCTTACCACCGGCGACAATTCCTCCTCTTCCCACCGGCGACAATTCCTCCTCTTCCCACCGGCGGCTTGCTTCAAGCTAAAAAGACCCTTTTTTTTTTTTTAGGTTTGTTTGATTTTAGGTTTGTTAGATTTTTTTTTATTTTAATGTTAGAAATTAACACACCCAAATTATGTATTTTTTTTCTTTAGTTGTTAAATAAATTTAACATTTCAACAAAAAAAACATTTAGATTATGTTGATTGATTGTTTTATGAATTTAGATTTAGAAATAATCAATTATTTGTGTTATGAATTTATATTAGTTGTTTGTCAACGTTTTTTCTATGAATTTGGGTTGTGTTAATTGTTTTTTGATAATTAGATAATTGGATTTTGAATTTTTTTTTTTTTTTTGATTTTTTTTTGGATTTGTTTTGGTAATTTGCGAGGAAAGTACTACTATTTCTATCCGTCACAAATTTGCGAGGCAAAGTATCCGTCGCAAATTTACGTGGCAAAGCTTCCGTCGCAAAATTGTGATGGATATTTTCCCTCGCAAATTTGCGATGGATACTTTTCTTCGCAAATTTGCGACGGATTTGTGAGGCGTTTAGATTTGCGATGGATTGATGGTCCTCGCAAATCCATCGCAACATCTGATTTGCGACGGATTTGCAACGGATTTTGCCATTGCAAATCGCGTGTTTTCTTGTAGTGAGATTTTCCAAGTGTCCCAATTCACTTAGAGATGAAGATAGAGTTTCCATAGTACACCCTTTACCGTTGAATGAGATAGAGAGGGCTTTGAGCCGTGTCATACCTTGGAGATCCCTCACACTCCCATGCTCTGTTGAGAAATTCTCCAATGTCTCCAGGTTGACTAGATTACCCAGTTCCATCTTTACTTTATCATGTATCATCAACAGAAGAACAAGGTTTGTCAATTCCCGCATCTCTTTCAAGAAAGTGGGCATGTAGATTGAACCTCTCTCATGTACACATAGGTGTAAAAAGAGCAGCAACTTCAGTTTTCGCATAGAAGAAGGTAGAAGAGTTACATGTGCCATATATAAACTCAAGTATTTCAAGTGAATGAGATTCCCGATGCTAGAAGTTAACTTCCCTCTGTCAAACTGAACTCTAGAGAGATCTAAAACCCTCATCAACTTTAGCCTTGTATAGCATAAACCTGGTGCCATCCAATCTGTTCTCCTGTCCATCAAGATAACCAAGAGAGATCTAAGTTTTGGATTATTCATCTCCCTTTCCACATTAAATGTTTTATCAAGCCGATGTAAGGCGAGTTGATATGCTCAAATTAATACCCTAAAAGTACTAAAGCAGTTGTCGTAGTATAGTTAGGGGTCGAACACAAGAACTCCAGAATTCACACAATAGATTATGTAGATTAGAATCAAGCTAAACCAGAAAGATGTAAATTAAAGCAGTGCGTAAAGTAAATAAGTTGTGAATCAATGGGAAAGAAGATAGGCTCAGGGTATTTCTCAGGAATTCAATGAATGTAGATAAACTAACTAACATGATTCAGATTTAGCGCGGTTCTTGAACTCAAATCACTAAAGTATAGCTAACCAACTCTCGTTGCGAAAACTATCTAAGTCTAAATCCTAGAATTCCAAATCTCTTTGCGAATCCTAAAGTCTAAACCAGCTTTTATTTCAGGTTTGATTTGTTCACAAAACAACTAAACCAAATCTCTTTGCGAATAGTTATTTTGCTCACCTAGGTTCTGTCAGGTAATTAATCGCACTCTCGTGCCTAACCAATTATCCTAAGATCTAAGTTCTAGATTTGTCAACCTAGAATTAGCTATGGGAACAACCTAAGGCGAAGAACTTAATTCAGATGGTGAATCCTAATCAATCAATTCAACATAACATTCAGAGAAAACCCTTATGAGAACCCTGAACCTAACAAGGAATCTACTCAGACATGGTGATTGAAAACAACAACATGATTGAATAGATCATCAAATAAAATAAGATAGAAGAGTAAAACAAGAGGTTCAGATTTGTCTCTCTCAGAAATCTCTCCAAAACCAAAGTAAAATCAAGCTTAGCCAACAAAAGTGGCTGAAAAACCTAATTATAATGCTAAAACACGTTTTGGGGCTTCTTGTAATTATTAAAGACTTCTGGACCAAGGTGCAAACTCTCAAGACTTGTAAAAAGTCGAGTTTCCTGTTTTCATGTAGTTAGTATCGACCGACACTAAGGTAGTATCGACCGACACTAGTCACTGCTCGCCAGATTGGACTGTCTTCACGAAAACTGGCATAACTTTTGATCGCACCGTTGGAATGACCTCAAACCACTTCCATATGAAAGCTAATCCAAAGATCTGTCTTGTGTCCAAATTTGAGCTCAATCCATCGGTGGGAAGTTCTTCAAATCTTCATTTAAAGTCGCGACTCGTGCTTCAGTGAGTATCGACCGACACTAGTTAGTGTCGATCGATACTGAGGCCTCAAATCCGGTACTCAGCTACACGAACTTCTGTTTTGCTCCAAAATGCTCCAGAAAGTTCCAATATCTCCAATAATGCTCCAAACGTGCTAAAACCTGTAAAAGACTCTAAAACACTACAAAATAGTAGAAATACTCTATAAAACGGACCTATATCATGGCCTAAAAGGGGTAAAAACCATGATATATCACGAGTCTACGAGATTCACAAGGAGATTTAGAGTTCGTATTTGAGGTGTCGTTAACAATTTGTAGGAAGTTCTCTTCTTTGGCTTTAAGAAGACAAACTTCTCTCATCATGTCATGCAAGTGACATTTTTCAAATCTCAAAGTCCTACCATCTCTTTTGGACAACCATATTTGGCCATTTCATCCCAAATATATATCACATGATCCAATGAATATAAATTTAACATGTTATATAGATTTAATACCATTTTATAATATGGAAGAGTATTTATTAAATTTGATTTATTTATAGCAAAAACCGAATGAAAACTTTAGTTCCAATATCCTCTTTTTTTTTCGACAAAGGTAAATTTCATTAATAATGAAGGTTTGAAGATACATAATCTTTATGGAGATGAGGAGTTAATCCTAGAGGAGGATTTTTACAACTAGAGTAGAAAACACTATTTTGAGGAGGGTTCTTTACCAACCAATGAGCAGGTTCGTTGTAAATTCTTCTCACGTTTTGAAATTTAACAGAGCTGAAATTCCTTGACCACCTCAAGATTTCTTTGCAGAGATTGTGAATTCCCAAATCTTTATCTTCTCCATTTAAATTCCTTGTAAGAATCTGACTATCTCCTTCATAAATGATAGACTGATACCTGCATACGAGTATTCTGGATTGCAGCCAAAAGTGCCTTACCTTCTGCTTCCAAGGCCGAAGAAGCAGGTCTGAGTTTCACTGAACCCCAAAATTTAGCAATTCCAGAAACATCTCTTACAATCCAACCGCCAGATGCGAACCCAGTAGTCGAATTAAAAGTTGCATCAAAATTGCATTTAACCAAAGAAGAAGGAGGACGTGGCCAAGACTTTATTCCGGAAATTGCAGCAACCGAATTTCGAATTGGATGACCAAATGCATTTACGTTATACCTGGTAGCTTCCAACCATTCGTTCACCTCAGCTTTGGCGAATTCAACATCTTTAAAAGGTTTGGGTACTTGTTTCTTGAAGATCAGATTGTTTCTGGTTTTCCAAATACGCCACGTCAGCCAAAAAAAAGTAGTTGTTGTTGTTCAGGTAGAGTTTGTAGACCCTGAAGATCTATTAATTGCTTAATATTATCCTCTGAATCAGAAGAAGAGTTGACCAAAAATTGGAGTGGTAAATTCGCAAGACGCCAAGTCATGTTGGAGACATGACATTCAAATAGCAAGTGGTTAATTGTTTCCTCAGCAATCCCGCATCTCTGGCAAGTAGGATCCATTTGAAGTCCACGAGATCACAGCCTAGTTGTGGTACCAATGGCTTTTGAAACAACTCTCCAGAGAAAGTGTTTTATTTTTGGAAGGATCGGAAGCTTCCAAATTTTAATTTTGAGTTTTGGATCACCGTGAGGGGGTTGAGGATGAACATTATCAGGTTCCATCAACTTACGCGCCAAATAGTATCCCGAACGAACAGAGTACTCACCACTTTTATTATAATGCCATAATAGCTTGTCATCTTCCCACTCTTGGGCTAGAAACAGAGATTTTGCCCACATACGGTCTTCTTCAACCAAATGTTTTTGTAAAGCTTCATCATTCCAAACTCTCAGGTTATTTTGAGAACGAATAAGATCACTCACCATCAAAGAATTTGAATGCACACCACTTGTTGGCCTCAGAGGATCTGACGGTATCCAATTATCTTTGAACACGTTTATGTTGTGACCCGAGCCCACATTAAATCGAACACCTTGCTTGAGAAGATCGAGACCAACCAAAATAGAAGCCCATCCAAAAGACTGTTGTTTCTGTGTTTTTGCATCCAGGACCGATCCCTCTCAGAAATACTTCGCTTTGAATAGCCTTGCAAACAAAGAATTTGGATGTTTCAAAAGTCTCCAAGCTTGCTTGGCGAGGAGAGCATCATTAAATTTCTCCAAATCTCGAAACCCAAGCCCACCTTCATTTTTAGATAATTGCATCTTCTTCCAAGCAACCCATGAAATTCCTCTCTTTTCATGATTCTTTTCCCACCAAAATCGAGAGATAATGCTAGTGATTTCATTCACAATCTGAGACGGGATTTTAAAGCATGACATTGAGTATACCGCCATAGCAACAACAACAGATTTTAACAAAACCTCCTTGCCCAGCTGGTGACAGGAATTTTGAGCTCCAAGATGTCGTTCTTTTCTTAACAACATCAACAATGTATTTGAACATTTCATATTTCTTTCGACCAAATTGCTCGAGAAGACCTAAATACTTGCCCCCTCCTCCCTGATTATGGATCCCTAATATTCCTTTCAATCGATCTTGAAGATCCCCAGGAATTCGAGAGCCAAAAGTAATCATGAAAAGTAGGATTGATCATTTGCCTAGAACTTTCCTCATAAAGCTGAAAAATTTCTCGCAAAGCACGACAATTACGATTGTTTGCCTGGCAAAAGAAGAGAGAATCGTCCGCAAATAATAAGTGAGTGATTAGTGGTACTCCATTCCCTATTCTGATTCCTCTGATCTTTCCTCTTTGTGCATTAATTTTTAATCGATGACTAAGCACATCCGCACAAAGGATGAACAAATAAGGGGACAAAGGATCACCTTGTCGAATCCCTCTTTCTAGAAAGCACGCATCGCAGCTTCTAAAAAATTCCACTCCACACGGTCATAAGCTTTACTGATGTCAGTTTTTACAGCCATGTACGTTTGAGAAACACGTGATACAAGACTTTTTGGAGTCTCGATTTGAGATCAATTCTCAATATACTATGTAGTATATGAGGTGTCAATCCAAATGGGTATTGATTCAAGAACTAAGAATGCATAGAACATCTGAATCTAAGCAAGCAATGTTGTTTTTGAAGTTTCACTAAGCAAACTATGGAATTTAAACAAGTAAAAAGACTAACAATGCTAAGCGAAGTTGATTTCAATGATTAAAGGCGAATCCAAGGATGAAGTTATGGAATAAAGGTGATCAGGCTAACTCATGATGCTCAATACTCAATCAATGCTAATCCCTAGGTTTGATCTCTAATTATTGATTAATCCTCTCTCAAGGCACTAATCACTTTGCTAATCACCAAATCAAGATCAAATTCTCCTTTGTGATAAGATGATTAGCAAGCATTAAGATTCAAGTTCAAATCAACCAATAATCAACTTAAGCAACTATTCTCATAGGTTAAGAATGATTATCTCTAACTAAGCTCTTTAGGGAATTTCATCAAATACCTTGTGGGTGTGAAATTCCCTAAGGTCTATATCAACTTTCTCAAGCCTAATATAGCATTAAGCACACATAGATAGAAGGGAAATAAGTAAATCCAACCCTAAACATCATAAATCAACCATTGGATCACACTAAATCTACCTCATCCCAAGATCCTAAAAAGACTACTCACTAATCATGATGGATCCAACAAATCTTATGAGAGACATGTTAAATCCCATGATTAGATGATTATAAGATTAAGAAATGAGATAAAAGAAGAAAAGATTAAAGGATAAACTTAGATTGCATAAACAAAAGGGAAATATCTCTTACAAATCATTTAGAACCCTAAAAAGAAAGTTTTTAGCAAGAGAAAAGATATCTCGAGAAATTAGGTCTAAAAATTATTTATAATGAATAGTAACGAACCGGGTCGACCCGGGACAAACTGGGTACCGACCCGGTTCAAACGGGTGAAAAGAGGTTGATGGGTCGTCTACACCGACGTCACACCTCGGTGTGGTACCTCGGTGCTAAGGGAAATTGTCTCTGATTCTGCACCGAGGTGTTACACCGATGTGTGACCTCGGTGTTGAGGTGAGGCTTTGTCTTTAGGAATTGCACCAAGGAGCAGCACCGACGTGTGACCTCGGTTCTGGAGTGGAGTGAGTTGGTCCGGAGGAAGTGCATCGAGGAGTCATACCGATGAGCGACCTCGGTGTCGGTTGAGAATGTTGTCGCCTACACCGATGTCATACCTTGGTATTACACCTCGGGGCTAAGGGATTTTTCTTCTGTTTCTACACCGAGGAGCAACACCGATGTGTGACCTCGGTGTAGTCCCCTGAAGCTGCGATACCGAAGTCACAGGTCAGTGTGGGGAGGTCTCGTTCGCGGTATGGAGTTGCCGAGGTCACACCGATGAAGCTACACCGAGGTGTGACCTCAGTATGATGGCTCGACAGGCTTCTTCAAGTCTTTAATCTTCTTTTTCTTGCCTTCAACCCAAACGGCCTCACGTCCCAAGTCTCGAACCTCCTCCAAAGTACCTAAAACACGATCCAAAACATGCAAAGACCCTCTAGGACCTAATGCAACGTCCTAAACTCCTAAGATGACTAAAATGCTAAGGAAATGACATGAACTATATGCAAATGACACGAAACCTAAGTGATATGAATGCTAGAATGATGCAAAATATGATGATATCAACACGCTTTCTGACTTTCAAAGAATGCATCAACTCATTAGCCACCAAAACATTATCGGAAACCATTCTTCCTGAAATAAAGGCAGCTTGTTCTTCAGAGACAATATGATTCAAAGATCCCTTCAAACGGAGAACCAAGAGTTTCGAGATGATTTTATATAGGACATTACATAAACCAATTGGTCTGTCGATAAAGTGGTTGGATTCTCAATCTTAGGGATCATACAGATGTTAGTATGATTCACACCAAGTTTCATAGAACTAGTTTCAAAGAACCGTCTAACCTCTTTAATGATGTCTCCTCCAACAATGTCCCAACATTCCTGATAAAATCTGGCAGTGAAACCATCTGGACCTGGTCCCTTGTCAGCACCAATGGAACAACAGATTCATAAATTTCCTTGTCTATGAAATCTCTAGTCAGGTTCTCATTGATTGAATCTGTAACCGTACGCTGAAAACTTGAAAAAATGTCTTCATTGACAACGTGGTTGTTACTAGTGTAGGTACCCTTGAAGAAATTTTCTGCGTGTTTCCCAATCTCAAAATAACCACGAAAAACATGCCATATTCATCCTGGATTGAGTGGATTCTGTTTCTTGCAAATCGTGCTTTAGTACAAGCCTGAAAGAACTTTGTGTTACGATCCCCAATCGAGAGCCAAGAGTTACGACTCTTTAATTTCCAATAAGTCTCCTCCTCTCGATAAGCACCAACGATTTGTCGCTGAAGTCCATATATGTTATCTCGTTGAGCACCTGAAGCAGTTAACGCTTTCTCAAGATCAAGCTGTAAAGCCTCAATCTTTTTTGCAGAGTTAAGCTTCGAGTTTCTGCGACATACAACCAAAAAATTTCTGCATTCCCGAATCTGATCAGTGATAGAGTAATTTCTTCTAAGGTTCATAGAATTCCAACCTCGAGAAACATATTCCTTGAAATCAGGGTTTTGAATCATCCTTTTATCAATGTGAAATTTTTTATGCTTGTTATTTGTCACGATAGCAACCTGGGTGATGACTGGACGATGATCTGAACCATAAAGCCCAAGAAATTCTGCCTCTGAAGCTGGGAAACTAGCCAGCCACTCATAATTAACTACGACGCGATCCAAGCATTCTTTAATCGTATGTGTTTGTCTCTTTCCTACCCACGAGAAATTATCACCTCGAAATTGAAGATCCAATATATCACAGGAGCTATACATATTTCTTAAGTTCTGAAAATCATAGTGGACTTTTTACGGTCAGCATAATTACCCACTGTGCACAATGCCTCAATCTAATGGCATGTCATTGCAGCACTTTGGGATCGAATCCACAAGGAAATAAGAACGACGCACTAAGAATACAAGACGCTATCTAATCTAAGCGATAATTGGGGTTGGGTTTTTATCGAACAAGTGAAACATACAGCAACAGAGAAATAAACAAGTGACAAGACACAATTGACAAACTTAAACGTTAATTAGCAAATTTAAACAAACGAATTATCGGGTAAAGCAATCGACTCGGGTGATTCTTTAATCTACTCAAGATGCTCAAACATTCTACTAAATATCTCCTTAGGCCTTAGAACACTACTAAAGATTAATCCACGTCCATGGTATTAACCCCTATCTTAGTCATCAATCGTCATAAACTTCCGTTCGCAATTCTATGACTAACAAGCAATAAGCACAAGTCTAATTAACCACAATTCACCATAGACATCAATTTTCCGTTGGCTAAGATATGAAAAGCACTCAATAAGTTCGTTCAAGAATCTCCTAAGAACATCTTTCGGGTGACGGGATTCCCTAGGTTCTAGATCAACTTTGTCAAGGCTAATCTAGCATTAAGAACACTTAATGAGAAAGGATTTCAAGTAATCTAGCTCTTAAACCTAGAATCACCCTAATCTACCTTACCCAATAATCCTAATAGAACTACTCATACATGACTAAATCGCAAAAGTAAACCGTACAAATGAAAGCCATGAACAAAATAATAAGAAAAGTGAAAGAAAATTCAAGAAAACTTCTCTAGATCTTCAAAGGATTTCAAATATTCAAGAGAAGAACAAGGTTTTCTCTCTAGAGTTTTTATTAAAAGTCATAAAAGATACATAGATCTGGTCCAAAGACCAATAATTATAGAGTTTTGGGCGTCCAAAGTCACCAAGATTAGGTGAAGTAGCTACAAAGACGTTTTTACACTGTTTCAGGAGACTAGTTTTAGGTTTGATACGTCTTCATTATATCCACCATAACTCTCGAACCACTGCTCAGAATGACTTGAAACCACTTCCATTGCAAAGATAACTCACTTATCTACAACTTTTATGAAGACCACCGAAGCTATTTCCCAATGGAAACCCTTCTTATGAGTCGATGTTTAGAGAACTTTGGGTGGTTTCGGCCCAGAAAATGGTTAAAGGTGGGGATCGATCGTTCTAAACTTGATATCGATCGATCTAAACTTGATATCGATCGATCTAAACTTGATATCGATCGATATTGCAGTGTCGGGCGATCTGGGAAGTGTGCGTTGTTTGGGATCGATCGATCCAAACTTGGATCGATTGATCTGGTCCTGTTTCTCCTCATTCTTCTTTTGCTCGCCAGACTGGACCGACGTCACAAAAATTCGCATAACTCTTGATCGCACCGTTGGAATGGCCTCCAACAACTTCCAAATGAAACCTAATCCATTGATCTAGCTTGTGTTAAAATATGAGCTCAATCCATCGGTGGTAAGTTCTTCATCCAATGCCAAACCTATGACGTCTCAACCTGATCATGCATCTCTGTATACCGTAATGACCTTTTTGATGGCTATCTTCACTCCTCCAACTCCTCTGACTCCAAGAACACCTGAAAATGGCTCAAACAAGTCAAAAAGAATGCAAACACAACATAGGACATCTAAAATGCAATGCAATGCAAATGAGTCTCAAATGCATGAAAACAACTCAAAAACTATACAAAGTGGAACTAAAAACTTATGAAACTAAACCTTAAACACATGCAAAATATACACTTATCAACTCCCCCAGACTTGCATTTTGCTTGTCCTCAAGTAAACAAAAAATGACAAACCAAAAGAGAGGTTTAAAAGTGGGAACTCAAAACCAAAATAACTTCGTAAGCATTCGATATGATCACCTTGAATAATACTAGCATGTTGCAAAAACAAACACTTAATCCACTCTAACTCATTCAAGGCTTATCGCAACTCCTAATCTTTTCTCTTAACAACAATGCCTCATGCCTACAAGTTCGTTTCTCAACCAACCCTCACATTCATTTGATCTTTCTTAATGTGCAGTCTCACAAATGGGCAAATGATCAAGTCCAATCGGTTTGGAAGAAAAGGTTTTTGGCACTAGTAAATGTGAGTGCAAGGGGGTTCATTCTCTTTTTGGGTGACTTACTCTCAAGAAAAAAAAAGAATGCTATATGTTATGCAAAAGCAAGGAAGACTAGAAACAATTTATGCATACAAAGTTAAGCTCACATTGTTCTACCCGAATGGTGATTCCATTTCCTCTTCTTATTTTACTTCCTTGAAGCTCATTAAACCTCCCAAGCCCTTTTGGCTAAATCAAACTCCCTTTTCTCTTCCCAAAACGCCAAACTTGTAGAGAACATTTTTAATCGACCCCGTTCTTTTCTTCTTACTCTCCCTAAACTTTTTATTCTTTCTCTTTTTCAAACATGGAGAGTGTTTTTCTTTTCCTTTCCTAGGGTCTTTCTTTTAAGTACTTCTCTAGAGTGGTCCAGAGAAGAGTGCTTCCACTGAACCATCTCTGCGGTTCCTGACCCATCCCTTTATCCCGTTCTGCGTTCTCAACAGTTCAGTTCCTGTAGCACACTCCTTGTACTCTTCCCTTTATCACCACCCTCACCTGCACCAACATTGACATCTTCAGTCCATATTATCATAGAACCAATATAATCCGATGCTTAAATCAAGTTTTGAGTATTTACTAGATATCTATCCAATCAGCAAAGTCGTCGCTATGGTGATTCAAAGAACAATTTCACTCGAAAAGTTGTTAAACTGGGATAAAGAAGAATGGACTTGATCATGTCAAACCAGCATCAAGATACCAATGAACTGAAACCTTATTAGTTCTAGATAAATAGATCAAAAACAGAATAACTTCCATGACGCATGAGATGCAAAACAAAAAATATGCAGATGGATTGTGGTTACAGAAATTAGCATGTGATCTTTGCTTCTCAGTCTTATCTTTTAATGGTCTCAAACAAGTATGAAACTTTCAGTCGCCAACATTTGATCAATGAAGAGTCTAGGATCTGAACAAGCAGCACAGTTTCATTTAAACCATTAATCTCATTTACATGTTTAATCAATGTGAAACAACCTTAGGCTTGGGTGCTAATCACAAGGAATAATCTCCACTAATTGAACTAAACCCATTACTCGCAAGCTATGGATCTGAGCGAAGCCAAAGAAGAGAACTAGAACGAGGATGAACGACAAAGATGCAACGGCGGCGAAACGGAAGAAGAGTAGGATTCCGATGATGAAGGAGGACGGAGAGGCTAAGTATGGGTTCTCAACAGTGAAAGAGATGTTTTAAAAAAAAATTATCTTCTTTTCGCTCGATTTATTCATATCGACCCACAAGACTGAATCTCATTTCAAACCCATTCTGAATTGGAGCCCATATTCAAAATCGTTGAAAAGCAAGACCGTGACCCGGTGAGGGTTTTGATGCGAGTAGTGATGGAGTAAGTGAAAGAAGTTTCAAATGAGTAAAGAGAATAAGAAGAAGGCTTGAAAGGGGTTGGAATAGCCCAAAGACCTTGACCGTGAGAGAGTGGGTTTTCGTCTCGGGTCATGGAGAGAGCTCCGGAGCGGCTCACGGCATCACAAGAAGGGCTGAGCTCTGCGCCTCCAAGGAAGACCAAGTCTGAGCATTTGAGGCTGAACATGACGGCCGAAGTGGTGTGAGAGATAAGAAGAGAGCAAGAAAACAAAGTTAATGAATCTGCATTGTGTTTTGTGTTTCTATAATTGTTGATGCAAGCGATAGTAAGAAAGATTGAAGTTGATAATGTCGTGGTTCATAAGAGTAAACATAGGCCATCGAGTTTTTTAAAAATGTAAATACATTTAAAAAAAGACAAAATAAAAACTAGCCGTTCGAGATCCAACGGTCAGACTGGACCGACGTCACGAAAACTGGCATAACTCTTGATCGCACCGTTGGAATGGCCTCAAACAACTTCCAAATGAAAGCTAATCCATTGATCTAGCTTGTGGGAAAATATGAGTTCAATCCATCGGTGGTAAGTCCTTCATCCAATGCCAAACCTATGACGTCTCAACCTGATCATACATATCTGTATACCGTAATGACCTTTTTGATGGCTATCTTCACTCCTCCAACTCCTCTGACTCCAAGAACACCTGAAAATGGCTCAAACAAGCCAAAAAGAATGCAAACACAACATAGGACATCTAAAATGCAATGCAATGCAAATGAGTCTCAAATGCATGAAAACAACTCAAAAACTATACAAAGTGGAACTAAAAACCTATGAAACTAAACCTTAAAAACATGCAAAATATACACTTATCAGAAAACTCCATTCATCATGTATTGGTCCACCAATCTTCTCATCGTTGCTCAAAATATCATTAAAATCACCAACTAACATCCAAGGCCCATCTCTAATCCTGTCAATTCTTTCAATACGTTCCCATAACTCATGTCGATGTTGTTGTACTGGATGCCATAAACACATGACAAGTAGAACTCCATTCCATTATATTTCACAAGCAGGTCGATTAACCTTACATCTTCATAATACTACTGACTGAGACATCTTGCTTCCAAAGGACTGTTAAACCTCCGCTTTTACCAAGAGGAGGAACACATAGAACATTACAATAACCCAAAGAGACATCTACATCCCTAGCAACATCAGACACATTCCTAGTTTCTATTAAAAAGAAGATATTAGGAGCAATCTTGCGACACAACTCCTTCAACCTCGGTTCTGTAGTTAACCCTCCTAACCCTTGACAATTCCATGAGCATATCTTCATATTGGGAACAATGGGGGTACCGGGCCCCTCGCTCCTCTATTTATTTCTTGGTTGACCGAGCTTGAGTCATGCGATTCTTCACCACAGTCTCTCTTCTTGGTTAGGCACAAGTCCGTCTGACCATTCATGACAGGAGACTCAAGCATCTCCTCAATCTTGCCACTTCCTCTTGTTCAAACCAGAGCCTTTGCGAGCATAGTCTTCAAACACATCCAGGAAATCATCCTCTTTGAATTTGCCTTTAAGCAATCTTATCTCTTGAAGACGAATATCTTCCGCATCAGCAGCATTCTTCATAGTAAGACCAAAACCAGGTGGAGCCTGATCATCAGCACCCTCTAAAGACACATCATTAGAAATACCATCAGTGACAAGGTCTGGAAAGGGCAGAACCGGATACTTCAGAGTGGCAGCATCACCTTGATAAGGGTTATGATCATCACCACCCTCATCATCATCACCATCTGATTCCGAAAAACCACCATCACCTTCCACTTGGAGTGGGCAGTCTTTCCTTTCATGAGAAAGCATACCGCAACGCTTGCAGAAATTGCGAAGCCTTTCATACTTGAAAAGTAGTAAGGCATTCACACCCACTTCAAATTGGAAGTTTCGTTGGAAACGGAGAGGGTTGTCAGTGATCCAAAGCACCCGAACACGAACAAAATCCACCCTTGTTGAGTTTTCATCAAAATCAACGTTAACCACATGTCCGAAGATGTCACCAATGAAAGTGATCATTGGTCAGGACAAAAATTGGAGCGGAATACCCGGGAATCGGATCCAAAACGAAATCACCTTACGCGCCTCTTCAGGGAGATTCAGTGCCCATCGATGAACTGTCACCATCCACTCTGCAAAAGACCAGGGACATCAACGAAGAACCAAGTTCAAAGTCTCCTCCGATTGTAAGAGGAATTGGATTTGATTCTAACCAATAATACGACTCGTAGTTGCCGAATCCAAACACCAAGACGAGGCATTTGAGAGATCATAGCACGGAGGTTCTGCATCTTTGGGTTTAGAGGAACAACCACAAGAGAAAATTGATTCGACGCCGCTGCGTGATTGCAGATCTTTAGAGGGAGAGTCACTAGGTTCGTCAGTAAATTCCCAGATTAATGTTCTGCATTTGACGCCTCAGATTGTCGGCCATTGATCAAATTTTGGAGAGAAATTTGTTGTAGAATGATATTGATAATGCAAGAGAGGTCTTTATATAGGGATTTGGCCAAGGTGGTTTTCACTTTCAAAATTCCAAAACTGACAATCGAAAGAAAAAACCGCAAGAGATCGTGGCATGCGAAACAAGATTTCTGGGGAACGTGGTCTGCGGAAGGGAACTGGCACTGAGAGGCCCTGAAAATCAGAACAATGTGGCCATAAATTTGCTCTCAAAGAGAGAAAGAAAACCGTCATCGGAAATCGCATTTTCAATCGCCATCAAACAGGGTTCCAATATCCATTAATGATATTTTTGTTTCAAAAGTTAGTTCCAATATGCATCAAATATTTTCCGGTTCATAAGATGCATGTAGTTTTATTTACAACTAGATAAGTACCTGCATATATGCGGATTTGTAATTTATTATTTTATAACCCGTGAAAAAAAAATTAAAGACGAAAAAATGGAAAACAAAATTAGATCACCCGTGAAACAAAGTTTACAATGAAATAAATATTATACATTGCAAGAAACATTTGGTGAAAATATGCAGTAAATAGCTTTGGTTACGATTTTTATTGGACTTTTAATTTTTTGGTGTGTAATTGACATACGATCAAATTGTGGTTTATATAGAGGTGATAAATTAGAATTCTTTTCCTTTTATAATCTTAATTTCCTTATTCTAAACGATAACTACTATTTTTCCCTTTTACCTTTTAGTAAGAGTGTCAAAATGGGTCTTGGGTCATGGGTCGACCCAACTCGACCCATGACCCTAATGGGTCAAAAATTTTGATCCTAATGGGTTGATGGGTCATGGGTCAAATGAGTCAATTTGCAATGGATCATGGGTCAAATGGATGACCCGTTGGACCCATCATCATGACATCATAGCAATATTACTATCATCCTCAGAAGTTCTCCTTGCTCAACCATATTCTTGAAGCCATTTTCGGTATACTACAAGCTTTCGATTTCTAGAGTCTTGATTACTCGTCGGCTAGCTGTAATCAGGTGGCGTTATCAATCGCTTCGAGCGTGACTCGTGATCAAAGACATCAATCATATATCGCTCGCGGAGGTCCATCTTGGCTGCATCAGGTCATCCTCTGTGAAGCGTCTGCTGGTTAATCTTCGCCCCCATCAATGGCATTCCATTTCGATTTTGCAATCGTATTTACTTTTTCTCCCCTCAGTATTATGTTTCTTGAGGGTGTTTTGCTTTTAGTTTTGTAAGATGCCTATTGGTATCACTCCTTGCTACTTTGGTTTTGTTATCTCATCAATTCAATACAAGCGATAAAAAAAACATGTTATTTCGCGTTTTTTCCGCAAAAAACGCGATTTCACATTTTTCCGCCAAAAACGCGATTTCGCGTTTTCCAGCCAAAAACGTGATTCCGCGTTTTCCCGCCAAAAAATTGATTTTGCATTTTCCTGCCAAAAACGCGATTCCGCTTTTTCCCGCCAAAACCACGATTCCGCGTTTTCCCGCCAAAAACGCGATTTCACATTTTCCCGCCAAAAACGCGATTCCGCGTGTTCCCGCCAAAAACACGATTCTGCGTTTTCCCGCCAAATACGTGATTTTGCATTTTCCCGCAAAAAACGTGTTTCCGCATTTTTCCGCCAAAAATATGATTCCGTGTTTTCCCGCCAAAAACGTTATTCTATGTTTTCCCGCCAAAAACATGATTCTGTGTTTTCCCGTCAAAAACATTATTCCGTGTTTTCCCGTCAAAAATGTTATTCTGCGTTTTCCCGCCAAAAACATTATTAATATTTAAATAAATTATTATTATTATTATTATTTAAATAAATTTTGTGATGGGTCACTCATATGATCTATTGACCCATGTAATTAGATGGGTCATGGGTCACCAATGACCCATTACTAATGGGTATGGATGATCCATTTGACCCATTTTGACCCCTTACTTTTTAGGATTATGAATCGATTATAAATTTTATTTTTATTGTTAATATTATGTGTTAAAATATAATTGAAATTTTATTAAACACATGTCAAAATATAATTGGAAATTTATTATACACATATCAAAATCTAATCGATTAACTTAACACGTATCGCGATTATGCGAATTACTAACTTTGAAACATTCTGCTTTATATAATAGTTTTTTTTAATAATATATAGAGGAAATTTAGCTTTTCTTTTGCCTGATTTCTCTTCTGGCTCATCTTTTGCAACTATATTTAATATATCGAATTTGGTAGAAACTGACTAATCAAATGGAGATATTTACATATCATATGCCTTCTGCAATAATCAAATGGAGATATTTACAAGACTTTTCCAGTGTTCCAGTTTATTTTTCAGCTTGAAATTTTAAAAAATAAAGAAATTAGGTTTAAGATCTTAGACCAGTGGCATTGTCTGGTGTTTCCGTTACTTCGAGATCTACACAAAAACCTAGATCTTAACGGAAGCACTAGACAATTATTTGCCATGAGGCATTAGACCAATGTTATTTTCCACTGGTCTAAGTTCTAGGTTTTTGTGTAAACCAATAAGCAACCTAGGAGGATGTAGAAAGAGCATCGCCAGATGCCTTTACCTTATTAAGTTCCCTTTGTTCGCCACTGTTTGCTTTGCCTCTGGATAACGTTTTATAAACGTCTTTCTCAACGAAAGAAAAAAAAAAAAAAAACGTTAATAAAAACGCTCGCGACTATTGTAATCAACCGAACAGAACCGTACCGAACTGTTTTAACCGGACTGTCTAGTTATTTATTTGTACACAATACAATGGATGTAAGAAGGTTCCACACTTCTCTCAACAACGGTCAAGTTTCTAAATATGACCGTTGGATCTCGAACGGCTAGTTTTTATTTTGTCTTTTTTAAATGTATTTACATTTTTTTTAAACTCGATGGCCTATGTTTACTCTTATGAACCACGACATTATCAACTTCAATCTTTCTTACTGTCGCTTGCATCAACAATTATAGAAACACAAAACACAATGCAGATTCGTTAACTTTGTTTTCTTGCTCTCTTCTTATCTCTCACACCACTTCGGCCGTCATGTTCAGCCTCAAATGCTCAGACTTGGTCTTCCTTGGAGGCGCAGAGCTCAGCCCTTCTTGTGATGCCGTGAGCCGCTCCGGAGCTCTCTCCATGACCCGAGACGAAAACCCACTCTCTCACGGTCAAGGTCTTTGGGCTATTCCAACCCCTTTCAAGCCTTCTTCTTATTCTCTTTACTCATTTGAAACTTCTTTCACTTACTCCATCACTACTCGCATCAAAACCCTCACCGGGTCACGGTCTTGCTTTTCAACGATTTTGAATATGGGCTCCAATTCAGAATGGGTTTGAAATGAGATTCAGTCTTGTGGGTCGATATGAATAAATCGAGCGAAAAGAAGATAATTTTTTTTTAAAACATCTCTTTCACTGTTGAGAACCCATACTTAGCCTCTCCGTCCTCCTTCATCATCGGAATCCTACTCTTCTTCCGTTTCGCCGCCGTTGCATCTCTGTCGTTCATCCTCGTTCTAGTTCTCATCTTTGGCTTTGCTCAGATCCATAGCTTGCGAGTAATGGGTTTAGTTCAATTAGTGGAGATTATTCCTTGTGATTAGCGCCAAAGCCTAAGGTTGTTTCACATTGATTAAACATGTAAATGAGATTAATGGTTTAAATGAAACTGTGCTGCTTGTTCAGATCCTAGACTCTTCATTGATCAAATGTTGGCGACTGAAAGTTTCATACTTGTTTGAGACCATTAAAAGATAAGACTGAGAAGCAAAGATCACATGCTAATTTCTGTAACCACAATCCATCTGCATATTTTTTGTTTTGCATCTCATGCGTCATGGAAGTTATTCTGTTTTTGATCTATTTATCTAGAACTAATAAGGTTTCAGTTCATTGGTATCTTGATGCTGGTTTGACATGATCAAGTCCATTCTTCTTTATCCCAGTTTAACAACTTTTCGAGTGAAATTGTTCTTTGAATCACCATACGACGACTTTGCTGATTGGATAGATATCTAGTAAATACTCAAAACTTGATTTAAGCATCGGATTATATTGGTTCTATGGTAATATGGACTGAAGATGTCAATGTTGGTGCAGGTGAGGGTGGTGATAAAGGGAAGAGTACAAGGAGTGTGCTACTGGAACTGAACTGTTGAGAACGCAGAACGGGATAAAGGGATGGGTCAGGAACCGCAGAGATGGTTCAGTGGAAGCACTCTTCTCTGGACCACTAGAAGCTGTTGATGAGATGCCGCAGAGATGTCGCCGTGGCCCTCCAGCCATGGTAACTGGACTGGAGGCTTTCCCATCCACTGAAGAACCGGGAACAAGTTTTGAATACAGATCAACTGTATGATTGATTCTCTTTTAACAGAGGAGAGAGGGGAGAGGGAGAGGGTTTTTTTCAAGGATATACATAATTATGTGTCTGCATAAGTAACAAGTCTAGATTAAACACTTATGCCATGTATATACATAATTATGTGTGTTTGATAAATTTGCTTTAAATCGTGTTTTACGTTTACAATTTGATATGCATTTGGTCATTTCCATATATCAATTTTCCATACATTCTGTTGAGATTAGTGATTTTTGTATTAACTAATCAATTCTAAGCTGCAGCCAGAAGAAGTACAGAAGATTGGGAAGAACAAAAGAAAAATTTGTTCCCCAGCAGATTCTGAGATAATGCAAGTAAGAACAACGAGATATATTATGAAAAAGAGATTCATTCTTACAATTCTGCTTCTCCACGATCCAAATCTCTATACAGTGTTTATAACAGACACTTTGTCTCGGGTCATATTTCACTTTATCTCTGAGTTATTTGGACCAACGGGTTCTCTCGTAAGCAGCTTCATATTGCCATCAGTGCAGCTTCAATGGATTCATCTTCTCCCTGGTTTCAAGACATTTTGTTATCAGTTAAGACATAAGAAAAAAAAGATGGCGATCATCGGATTAATCGAGATCAAAGAGTGTTCTTCTTCCTTCTTGCCTTCTCTTTCCAGTAAAACATGTTGCCGTATTTCCCAGCCAATCGACTACAGAAACTACGAGGTATGTCTAAATCAACTGCGGCTCCAACATTGAAATTCAATATGTTCCCTGTTTCAATTCCGCTCATCAAAATCGGTTCCCATTGGATACTTGAAGAAATTAACAATGAGGTTTGGGATGTTACCAAAAGTCGGGTCAGCCACAAACACAATTGTGCTATCATCATCCACCTGCCAGAATTCTTTGATTGCGAGTCCTGTTTCAAGCATAGAGAAATGTCATCAAGTAAACCTATGGAGATCAAGTATGTTGCAATACTTTATGACATTTTTCTATGTTTTCAAAACATATATCATACCGGGTGTAACGGGATAGTTTTGATCCAAGACTCAACTTGAACCATGTATCTTTCTCTAGATCAGCGATTTTTTTAGCAATCCTTTTCTCCTGTAATTCTCAGAGAGCATAAAATTAAACCAAAATGGAGAATAAATTCAGATCAGAAATATACAGCACAAGAAAACAAATCTAAATGAGATTGGCAAGAACAGTGCAAAACTAGTTATGTGCCGCGATCACATCCCGAAAAATGGAAGCTGATAGGAGCATAACTTGGCCATTAGAGAGGAAACCAGTATCAATCCGAAAAAGAAAAAAAAAAACTCGTTCAAGAATCACCAGATTTACCACTGATGCAAAGCAAAATACTTTTTTTGAGTAAAATTTCCATGGTAATAACTCAAGACAATATTGGACATATCGGTGTTTGACTAATAAATATAACAAAATATAAACTCAATAATATTATTTCTTAATACAAAATCCGGAGCAAAATTGTAATTGACTATCCTGCAAAACCATTTTGTATGGACATCGCTTCCTACAGCTGAAGCAAACTGGTCGAGACATATGATTGTTGCGCAGAACAACTAGCTTTGTTCCTTTTATGTCGACACACAAACCGGGCTTAATGTATAAGTCCTTCCCAATCAGACATTCAATGTGTAAGGTGTTACAACAGTACTCATCACACTTATAAAACCGCTCCTTTGGATTTATTTTTCTCTCGCAAGCTTCACACCAATACGTCATGGTACTTGTTTCCTCCCCATAAGAAAGAGTGAACATATGCTTATCATGCTTATACCTCACTTTTTGAGGTAAAGTAGCACATCCAAAACACAAAGAAAATTCGCATTCGATGCAATTGAATGTTTCAATTGTGAATTCAAGTCTTGCATCTCTGCAAACCGAACATGCTCTTTGCTCTCCTGGTTTAGATGTTAGAAATAAAGGATGCTTATGACTTTCTTGGACTAGTGGTTCAGAAACTGTGGCGCACTGCACATGCAGCTTAAAACTACATCCTTCTTTACCGCACTCATAGAAGAAACCAGCTACGCACGACCAGGGACAAGCTGAGCAGATATCCTCATACTTCATAACACCATCACATCCTCCCACTAGAGTGAGCAGATGTGGATGTATCGGGTGATGTATTTTGCGAGAAAGATTCGCACAAGCTTCGTGTAGAATGAAATCACATTGCATACAAAAGTAGAATTTACCGAAATAGATTGGCGTGATGCATGCTTGACACTCGTTATTGTCATCGTAATCTCCGCTCGTGTTCTCATCAAGTCTCAAATGATGTTGTTGATGAGTGAAATGCTGTATGATTCCATCGCTTATCCGCAAAAAAGGTTCAACAACTTCTTCTTCAATGTCTTCTGGCACTCCATCAAGTTCTATGCCATCCCACACGTTTCTTTGTGTAGCACATCTTGAATGAGCCGCATACGAACAACCGTCTTTGACGCAAGAATAACCTCCGTAATCACTGTCGATATTCTTGCGACAAATACCACAAGACCAATCTCCTTGGTCAAAAGAAGGGGTAAAAGAGATACGATGGGGATGGCGAGATATCCTTATGACACGTGGTAAGTTGATACATCTGAGATGGACCACAAAATCACAAGGGGGACACATATAGATAGGGGAGCTTGCATCGGCCAAGGCGCACACGTTGCAAGTTAAGAAAGCCCGTCTTGGAAACAGAGAAAGTGTATGCTCGTGCCACTTGGGATGGTCTATCGATAAGACTGGTGGCCTGTCCGTACAAGCTATATTCATAGCAAAATCGCAAGCCTCGCAATAATAAAATAACTTCTGGAGATCTTCATCACAACAGAAGCATTTCCTGGCTTGAGACGTCTTCTTCTGCGAGACAAGTTGAAGAGAATGTTTTAGATGAAGAGGGTGTTTGACCTCAACTGGAGTCTTTTCGCATTCTTCATGGTCCTCGCCATTGCAATCTTTGCAGAGAAAATGGGTAGCGTTTTCTCCTCTTGCTAAGTAGACTCTCTGCCGGTTTCCGGGTTGACATTCCCCCTTTTCTTTGTTTTTCCGGTCAACTTTTCCCTTCACATGAAATTTTCCTTGTACAAGCCCTACTTTTAACTGAGGGGACAAAGAAATAAGCTGATCCAGCTCCCATTCTTCCTCCGGCTCCGAATCCACAGGGTCGGTGAGATAAATTAGTAGATTAATGAGTGAAAGGAGCTCCGAATCGGCATTCAGAGAGTATAAATGAGAAGCTACATGATTCATGAGTAAGATGAGCTGCGGCGGTGGCGCCGGCTGCTCCGGATCTATAGAGCGAATGAGAGCGATGAATTGAGTCACGAGTGATACGAACTCCCACTCCGGTTCCGAATCTGATATAGAGTTGGCGACAGAGATTGTTTGAGTAAGGACTGACATGACCTTTGTCTGCGGCTTCGAATCCAGATCCCAAAAGCGGACGACAGAGACTATTTGACTCATGAGTGATATGAGTAAGATGGTCTTTGGAAAAAACTCCGACGGGTCCCACTCCGACGAGTCCGCAGCCGATGTAGTGAGAGCCACTATCTGAGAAAGGAGTGACATGAACTCCGACTCTGGCGACTCGAGCCTCCATGTTTCAGCAACGAGTGGCGTGAACTCCGGATCTGTGGTGGTGAAGAGGGAGACTATCTGCGGGATGATTGATATGAGCTCCGGCCTCGGATCGAGCTTGAATGTTTCATAGTAGAGTGACAACAACTCCGAATCCAGCTTTGCCTCAGAATCCGAATCTATAGATAATTTTCGAGTAAAGGTTGATATGAGCTCCGACAGCGGCTCCGGCTGGGAATCCAAATCCATGGAGTTGAACACAGAGATTGCTTGAGTAACAAGTGACATGAGCTCCGACTCCGGCTTCGGCTGCGACTCCAAATCCATTGAGCTGACCACAGAGATTACTTGAATCATGAGTGATATCATCTTAGACTCCCAACCCGAATCCGTCGTGTCTTCTTTGAAAGAGATTAGTTGAGAGATGAGTGATATGAGCTTCGGCTCCGAATCTGAATCCATTGTGTTTGTGTTTGTGTTTGCCGAGAGAGATTATTTGATCTATGAGAGATGCTAAAGATATGAGAGATGGAGGCGCCTTGGGTCTCGTGCCCGGGAGAAATTCTCTAAGTGAAAAAAACCCTTTCTCTTCTTGTGTAGTTGTGTTCCATGAAAGAAACTCCCAAATAATAATAATAAGAAGAACAAGTTGATTCGCTACATGTGAGGTGTAGACGGTAGACAAGTATATATACATATTTGCTCTGATTTGTTTTCCATCCTCTATTATTTATGGATTTTTTATTCTGAATTCAGATCATATGAACGTTGAATATCTGTTTTTTGTATTTGGATATCTCATTTAAATTTTGAATCTTCTGATCTAAGTATATGTCGATGTTTTTAGTATGTATTATGTAACATTTGATTATTTTATATAAATTGTTCGTAAACTGAACTTAACAAGTTTACCTAAACCAGCGAAAGTGAGATTAGGATTTTCCCATCTGAATTGTTCACTTCCCTTGTCGTTCTTCGAAAATATACAAATTTTAAGGAAAAAATCTCCAAATTGCGAGTTATAATCACTCTGTATTTCTGTATAATCTTAGGATAATCGATTGAAATAGTTCCAAAGCTGTAATTTTGTGTGTGTATGCAGAGGTTGAGCAACTTCTTGAACCCGAAGAAAGAGCGATTCTGCAGCAAAATGATAAACCAAACCTCCGAATGATATCAACAGTAAGTTTTCTAGTGATTTTGTCTTTGATATCTCTTGTTTGCATAATGCATTTGACAGTCATTCTCATATCAATCTATGATCGTTTGCTTCGAGTGTCGTGGTTTCGATTCCCATGCTTTATATGCTTAATTGTGTGGATTTTGCAGAAGAAGTGGAAGCCACTTCAGACTCTTGCTCTGTCAATGCAGATTCAATTAATGGATAACCTTATCGCAAATGGACTAGACATTGATGATGTTGACAAGGTTTGTTTTTAAAACATGAAATGTTGTCGCCAAATCTTGTTTCTAGACTTTACCATAACATTGATTGAATCTACAAAAAAAGCAGGAAAGCCAAACCGCTCTTCATATAGCTGTCATTGGTAAAAAAGAAGCAGTGATTAGTCATCTTTTGAGAAAAGGAGCAAATCCGAACGTTCAAGATAGGGTGAGAGAACTTATCTGGTTCCATATACTTAAAACCCCATTTGAAAACAAAAGGTTCAAACTTTCGTAACCCGATTGTTGGAAAATACAGGACGGTGCAACTCCGCTTCATTATGCAGTTCAAGTTGGAGCCTTGCAGACTGTAAAACTACTGATCAAGTCCAACGTAGATGTCAATGTTACAGATAATGTCTGTAGCAACAATTTTCAAGCCATTAAAAATTTTCAGATTTAGATTCGATTTGAGATCTAACGAAGATTTCTTTCTTTACAGGAAGGATGGACTCCTTTACATATCGCTGTACAAAGCCGGAATAGAGACATTACAAAGATCTTGTTGACCAATGGTGCTGATAAAACAAGAAGAACAAAGGTGTGAATGGTGAAAATATATATCGAAAAAATGCCGAGACTGTATGATTATATGAATAGACTTTTGTTCGAATAACCGATCAATTTGGTTTTTGTTCTTGCTGTTATTGCAGGATGGGAAATTAGCTTTGGACATGGCTCTGTGCTTTGGAAGAGATTTCAAGTCATATGATCTAGTCAAGCTGTTGAAGATCATGCCCACTGACGATATATAGAAAGAGTTGGTGAGGTGCTGAATGATCAGGTTGAGAATACTAAACCGGGATTGTAACCTAATCCGGTTAAAGTGGTAAAGGTAGAAGCAACCCGGTTGAGTTCATAAGTTTTGTAATACTAAACTAGATTTTTGTTGTATAATCAAAAACCATTGAAGAAATGGGTAATACTCAAATACATTTTCCTCGAAGCTTTCCAATTATCAATTAGAAATCGGATATTTACTAATATCTCAAGTAACTAAACTACGTTTAAGTTTAAACAAATGACTATTCAATTTATAACTGATCACAGAATCTTATAATGGATCTGTAAAAATTCCATTTTTATAAATAATGAATGAGTTAGGAGTGTGCTTCTCTTCTCTTTCCGTCTTTCCAGTGAACAAGAGCAAGAAAACAAAAATCTCAGCTGTATGAGAATAGAGAAGCAATCAACCGGTTAGAAAAACACTTACAGTAAATCGGTCAATAACATTAAACCGACTCATATAATGACATAACCGGATCCTCCATCTTTATACCGATTGATTTATTTATTTTAAAATATAATATTAGGTTCCGGTTTGATTTCCCCGTTCGGTTAAGTNTTATTATTTTTAAAAAAATTGAATATAATTTTATTATTTAATATTATTACGAAATTTAAGATTACATAAAACGTTTTTAACATTATTACGCAATATATAAATCTAAATTCAGATTTTATCACTTAAATTTCGTTAATATTAAATAAGATTTCTTTTTAAAAAAATCTAAGTATTCAATCTAAAAAATAAAAGAGTATTCAATTCTAATAATTTTATAAAAACAAAAATAAGCTTGGAGTAGAAAGATATTCCAAAATTTTATAATAATTAATGTAGATTTTTCCGTGATTGCATCAACAATTAAAATCAAAATATTCTTAAATAATTATTTCCTTTTGTTTATAGAAAGCACACAAAATCTATATATGGTACCAAAAATTTATTTCACAATTTTGTAGTTCAAAAAATATCTAATTGGCAGAATTATAGCACAAAATCCGAAGATCTCAGATTTTCCTTAAATATAGGTTATTGGGGGTGTATTTAATCTAATATTTAGGTGGATTTGAAAATATTTGAGTTTTAGTGAGTTTTTAGATGATTTTAGTGAATTATGTAAGTTGTTATGATTTGTTTTTAATTTTTATGAAATCTCACTTAAAACCATGTGATTTGGATTTTTATTTTTTTAACTAAGAAAATCAACCAAAATATTTTCAAATCACTAAAAGTCCCCAAAAATCCACTAGTTAAAATATTCCCAATAACAGTGGATTTGAAGATTCATTTACAAATAACTAGTTCAATAACATGAGATTTTAAAAAACTTTTTAAATTCATGTTTGAATAACATAGGATTTGTGATTTTAATACAAATCACTTCAAACGCTAGATTGAATACACCCCCCATAAATTGCCAAAAACCACAAGAAATCAATGTATCTTTATAAAATAACAACCGGATATTAATTTGAATTTAATTTAAATATTTGAAATATTTCGAATAAAATAATTTTTTCTGATCACGTATTTCATATAAACGAATATTCTCTACATAGTTTTCAATCATAACTACCAAAATGGTTAAAATCATAGCAAATTTAATAACTTATTTATAATTTCAGAACATACTATAATATCTTTTACATAGATTTTGTGCGGCTAACCCTAAAAAACTAAACTCTATCACACTCTATAAATAAATGTTGCGTTCATTTCATATCATCACGATTGCATGTCTACATTAAAATGACTTTCATTGTTTTTTTCAGAAATGAGAAATAGATCATGATTCATCAAACAACTGTAGTGATCTTCTTTCTTTTTTTTTTTTTTTTTGGTAGGATTTCAGTCATATCTAATGGCTTCACGGAATAAAGAAGCTTTTCATGGGAGTAGCAACTGATAGACACCATTCAAGGTATGGGAATGATGAAGCTTTTTTTTTTTTTTTGGCTATCTGCTGATTCACATTGAATGTAGAGATGTGTGTTGCCTCACTCCTAATATCTTAAAAATTTTGCTTTCTCTATCATTACTTTTGACTTACTTGAGACAAAACTCAAGTCCAGGAAAACCATCTTCGTACGCCGAGAAGCACTGCCTCTTTGTGTTTTTTATTTTTGCAAGGTAAACTCTTTTGGGCTTTTAGAATCAAATTACATGGTTTTTTTCTAAATGAGCTTTCATCATATCTCTTTACTCTTTCTGCAAATCAAAGACATGAGTTAGGGTATTTCAGGATTTCATGGAGAAATCGTGAACACAACAATGTCTACATCATGGCCATTAGCCAAGCCAAGATGTTTAATTATTATTTAGTTTTTCCTTCGGTTTTTACTAACCATTGATATCATATTTTTTAATGCACATTAATTGCTTTACAAAATGACTGTTTTGTGAAAATACTATAGAAACGTGTATGAGATCAACGTAGATTATTAATTAATTTAAATCCATTCTTTCATTCTTTTTAGTTTGAAAATATAGTATTAATTACTACTTTTAGACCATTAGCAAACCAACAAAGATCCCTTTGCAAACGAATCGTGTGACTTAACCACCGCAATGCTTTGAGCAAAGTGTGCTAACTGATTTTTGTTGTCTCTGGAATCGATTAAAACTGATCGTAGCAAAAACAATTATCGGAATTGGAAATTTTTGAAAAGCAATGATTCTTTGTAGGGAAGAAAAAACCAACGTGAAAGTGCAAAAGAGAACCATTTGGAGTCACCATGGGAGAGAAGAAAGCTCTGAGACTAAAAGAGTCTGTGAGAGTTGGGGAAGATGTGCCGTGAAGGTAAGGTTTTTGGAAATGTGTCGTGAAGATAAAAGAGACGACTATGGGACTCGTGGAAGAAGATAAGAAAAAAGAAAGATGCAGTCACAAGATGATTGATGCATTTTGGACATTCACTATTTTTCTTCCTCTTTACCATTAACACTTTTATGATTCCACTCTCATGTATCCTCTCATCAATTTTGTGTAATTTGGATGATAATGTTGATTAAAAAATATTAATTTATATCTTATGAACTTTGTATACGGATATTGTAAAATGTAAGCAAATGTTGTTATTATTATTTTTTGTCAAAAAAGTGTTATATTGTTAGTATTATTTTTATTACAGTTTAATTGGTTTAACTTAACAACTTTACCCGAGAGAATTTAATAGGTAGGATTTCATACCGGATCTTAATAATAATTTAAATTTGATAATACAAAACTAACAATATAAGGAATATACTAATTAATAGCATCTTTTTGTGGAAATGAATATATATATATATATATATATATCATAACTATCATTGACAAAGAAACCTTACGGGCAGAAGAACACACAAACATATCTTATTAGAGATAAGCTTATGAGAAAGCCATCGATAAACAGCAATCACATCCTTGTAAGAGAAAGAGCCAGTAAGAGTAGCTCTCCCCATTGATTTTCCGGCACGATAATCAATCGAAAGTGACTGGTCGCTTCCAAGAGAAAGTTGTTGTAGATCTCTCCACAATTTTTGATCCATCAAATAAATTTGGGGAAAAGTCAATGACGAAGGAGATAAGCGAAAATTGAAAGAGAAATTGCCGGATTTTTGCCAGAAAGTTGCCGAAATCAGACATTGGAGATGAAGTCGCACGAAGGCGACAAAGTGACCTAGATTTTTTTTGTCTCTAAAACTTGTGTCTTTTTCACATGTATCGGGTAGGTTGGGAAATAAACTTGTGTACTTGTCTTTTTCACATAATATATTTGTGCACATATAAGGTTTGTCTTAGTTTAAGAATCTAAATAGTTTTTTTTCTTTTTCTTTTGAGCACAGAAAGTACTTAGTTTTAGATCAAATAACATATAAAATTGCATCATCAAAATTAAACTTTCTGATTTGTTTGTCTTAATGTTTGTGTTTTGTGTTTTCTTTGTCCTTTTTTAAAATAAAACAGTTAAGTTTCTTTTTAAAAAGATAAAATTTCCTAATTAGTATAGAAATGTCAATAATTGATCTCTATAATTTTATTATTTTTGAATTAAATAAACATATAAAATCCAGTTAGTATAGACTCAAATTTGTCGCCTTCGTGCGACTTCATCTCCAATATTTAGGACTAAACTTATATTAGATTTTTAATCAAAAAACGAATAAATTAATTCGGAAATGTAGTATAAACATCAAAACACATTTCGCAAAATAAATCAACAAATTAATAAAATTTCATTCGCGTGCTAAGGAATTAGAAATTCAACATATTTGATTGTAAACACTTAAATTAGACAGTAAAAATTTAGTCTACAAAAAAAATTGATCTGTGCGGACACACGGGTTAGAATCTAGTGTTTGATTAATTAAGCAGTAAAATACGCGAACAGTAAAGAGAAATAATTTCAATCGCCGATGCATGGAACACTTCTGCATGATCAACTTCATGTCGATCTCCGCCAGTGATTAAAGATCAAGAAATCTGAGTATTGGGTAATATTATAATTGGATCTATTGGACTTATTGTTTGTATAGCTTAGGGTTTATATTAATTGGGTAATATTAGGTCATCTTCGGGAGCCTCCATATCGAAATGGTCCTTCTTGGAGAAAGATATTTTCACTTCGGGGAACAGTCCCCCCCACTGTTTGCCTTTTCGGTGTCGGTTCGTCGTTGATGCCTTATGATTGATCTAGTCGTGACTCCATAGATTTTTGACCCTCCTATGATTAGGTTGATTCTTTTCTTGTTTTGATTGTGCTCTTGCTCGGCTGGTTCGGGCTCATCCGGATCCTCGTCGTTTGGCTTCACAGATCCGGGGTTGTCGATTTTGACTTCGCCAAGCTTTCATTCTGCATACATGTCTACGAGTACGTCTTTCAACCTGTAACATTTTGCAGTTGAATGTCCATACCGCCGGTGATAGTCGTTGTATTCTTCTTTATCATTACCCAACGTATTATCGGTCGTCACTGCTCCTCTTTGATTCTTTCTACACCGCAAAGGTGTGCAATCCACCGGTCTGAATTATGTCCTTGTGTTCCCTTCTTTCACTTCGAGAGCAGTAGGGTTTCCGGTTAATTGAGGCTTCGATTTTTTTGTAGCGTTCTGCAAGTGTGTGGCGCTCTTCTTCAGTTGTTGCAAAGCCCACACCTCGGTGAAGTGGGTCATGGATTGTAGTCGGCGTATTAACCACCAAGTCATCTCTGAACTTTGATTCATGCCACAATCCCATCTTTAAGGCCGTCAGAGCCGTTTTGTCATGGATGACTATCATCCTAGCGATTACTTCCTTAAACTTAGTGAGGTATGACCGGAGTTTATCACGAGGTCCATGTGACAGGGCCCAAAGCTCTGCTCCCTAGGTGGTCTTCTGAATGAACATTAAGTATTGCTTCAGGAAACTGACCGAAAGCTGGTAAAAACTATCAATGGACCATTCTTCCAACCGTGAGAAACAATCGAGGGTTGGCCCTGTGAGGTGTTCTGAAAAGAGTTTAAAAAATCCAGCATCCTTTTTGGACTCATTAAAATGAGCTATTCAGACTGCGATCCTAAACGCAGTTAAATGTGATTTAGGATCCGTTTTTCCTTCATAGATGGGGAGCTTAAGCTTTCCCACATCTTTAATGGATGTGTTCTTAATCCGAATTGAGAACAGAGTTTGCTTAGTCTCTTCGACCACACGATCGATCTCGGGGGCTGCACTAGTGGCAGTATGGACTTGTGAATTCACATCACGCAATCCTTCCCTAGAATCTGCTAGCATCCGATGAAAGTATTCCATATTAGCGGGATCCACATCCCTTCTATGATTACCAATGAACTGGTTGTGGTTCCCTGCCATTTGGGGACCATACTGACCATGTTCGTTCCTTCGTTCAGAATCCAGGGTCAGATTAGATCTTTGATCCGGGTTTTACAGATGCGAATTAAGCGGATCAAAAGGAGGTGGTGGAAGAAAAGTCGAGGGATCAACCCTTTGTGGACTGACTTGGCCCTATTTGTCCCTTCGCTCGGAATCTGGGGTCAGGGTGGGTCTCTGATCCGGGTTTTGCGGATGCGAATTAAGCGGATCAAAAGGAGGTGGTGGAGGATAAGTCAAAGGATCGACCCCAACTCCATCCCTCGAAGGCATCTACGCACTTCCATTGCTCTAGTTGTGATGAAACTGCTCGGTCCCTAGGTGAGATAAACTCAGAGACGTGGTGCTATTTCCATTACTTCCAAGCGGCATAGTGGGCGGTGGTGTTGGGGAAACACCTTGAATTGGTGCTGGTGAAACACCTGATGGTGGCGGAACTCTCACCACTTCTGAGCGAAGCTCATCGAATGATTGGGTCAATACCGCATGATCAGAAACAACCTTTTCCAAGTTTTTGTTCATCGCGGACATTGCCTCTTCAATCATCGTGGTCAGGTCGCTGGTGACCTTGTCCATGACTTCGTGAATAACTGTATGATCTCCATCCATGTTGGTTCTTCTGCGTTGGAGTTGGACTTGCCTATCCCCCTCCTTCTAGCGCCAAACTATTGTAGCTGGAATTACAACGGTCAAAATTTGTAAATAGGAATAAACGAATGACTTGGGCATATCTTTAATAACAAAAGATCTGAGAGACTATCGAGCAATAAACAGAAAATTTGTTGTTCGAGAAGGCCAAACTAGATCGAAAAGCGATTTGGAACAAGATTTTTGTGGAGTAAACTGGGATTAATATTTCGATTCTCAGGAGTGACTTTTACAAGAACAAAAACAAAGAATTGCTAAGTGTTTAACTGTAGAGCTAATTGCGGGAAAAAGAAGTTGTTTTGCTCTTTGCTCTCATCCTTGTTTTTATACTCCGATATCGTGCTTAATGTTACCGTTTACTCCGCGTGATTTGCTATTAGTGGTCTTTTGGAGGCTCAGACCGTTACGTTCAGGCGCCTTAATTTACCAGTTTGAATGCGTCTTTGGTCTCGTCGGGGTTGACTTTCGGATCTGCATTTAATACCATTTGACCGTAAATTTCACCCCGGAGGTCTTTCAGTACGGCTCGTCACCTCGTATATATCTTTGACCTCGTCAGCCCTTATTACCATTAATTTATTGAACATGTTTTACTGGGTCGGGATTTTTGGGTATAATTGGACTTTGTGAATAATTTAAGAAAGAACTACTTATATATATACCTTAGTTTAGTCCTCATGGCTTCTCAATTCTCTCATTTGCTACTCTCTTTTACTCATTCTTTCTCCTGTGAGATTTATCTTCTTTCTCGAGATGAAATTCGAGATGGAATCCGACAAGTCTAATGATATTGAGAAGAGGAAAAAGGTTTTCAAACAGAAATTCCCGGAGTTTAAGAAGAACGCCACAGAGCTTTCTATTCTCTGTGGAAATTCTGTGGGTTTCATCTGTTATGGTCCCGACGACAACGATCTCCATGTGTGGCCAGAGCCGCAAGAAAACCCACAAGCCTTACCACAGATTATCGCCAAATTCAATGGGCAGAGCGATCTAAAGAGAAAGGAAAACGGCTGTGATCTCAACGATTTTCAAAATCTCGAGAGTTTGTCTGTTGAGGAACTGACGAATCACCTCTCTGATATTAACTCTCACTTAGTTGGAATCAGACAGAAAAAAAATAGAAATTCTGAAGGGCTCGTCGTCTTCCGATCAAAGGGATGTTGTCGGGTCGGAAGTAGATCGTTGGTGATAAAAAAGGGTTTTTTCAACCAATCATGTTTTACATCGTTAAACTTCTTTGCGAAGTAATCAGACTTTTGTTTGGCAGAGTGGCTAAATTTATTTTTATTTTTGTGTTTTTGTTTAATCGCGACTTTCAATTCGTATCTCCGATTGAATGATGAACTCCATTATTGTAGAATTCCTATTAAATATATGAAAATAGTTTTCAATTTGCTTTTGGGTGATTAAATTTAGATTAGACTACAATTTTTCTCTCTGCTGAGATTAGACTACAATGTGTAGCTTAGTAAAAGTCTTTAAAACCAATTGTCTACTTTGACATGTAATCGGTTCAGGAGATGTTACTTTCATGCATGTGTAACGTACTAACATTATATACATGTAGAGAGAGACATTGATGTGAAACACATAAATAAAGCAATGGACAAAAAGAAAAGAAAAGAAACATTTTCTGTCAAAAAGAAAAGCATATGACCAAAATGAGACGAAACTCATGATATGTGTCTTCTAACAATATCTATCTACAAACACACGCAAGTACATATCATAATCATATCATAATCATATCATAATCGATCCTTTTTTAAAACTAGTGAAGACATAAGAAAACACTAGTCCCAGAAATGGGGACCAATCCAAAGAAAAAGAAGAAAAAGAAGAAAAAAAAGAATGTGTTTTATGGTTCTCCAAATAACAATCCTGAATATCATACAGGTTCTAATACCTGTTAGATGATCCTGGCGGTGCCGGTGGGAGCCGGTTTGGCGTGGTACGACGGTTGCTGCCACCAGATCCAGAAGAATCCTCACCGTTCTGAGCTGGATCACTGTACCGTCGGCTATGACCACCAGATCCATACCTCTTCAATGAGTCCGGTCCACTAGCAGCAGCGTTAAACGCGTTCATCCAATCCTCCCCGGAAGACCCCCCATTGGTTCTTGGGCTGCTTTCTGCAACAAATAATAGAACGCACAAGAAAATGAATCAGTTTTGCGGTTACATATTAGCACAATATGGAAAGGATAGATCTGTGTGTATATACCAGTGCCGCTGTCAGACCAGCTTGAAGCAGCGGCTGCTCGGTTATCGTGAATACTAAGCTGTCTTGTGAGCTTTGAAAGAAGAGAGGACTGCTTCTGGTAACGGTCTCTTCGTCTTTTGACGTTCTGATCCTCTTGAATCAACGATTCAATCCTCTCATTACCTATTGCACTGTAGATCAATGCAAAAGAGAGACAAATAAGCACCACACCATAGCCATATTAAGTTAAAATAATACATTAGGAAAGGATATGAAACCTGATAGAACTGTAGAGCTGGTTCAGCATGTCTTCCTTTGATTTCTCCACTTGACAAAGAACAACGGCCTGTTGAAGCAACGGGTTCAAGTAATGTGATCCAGTAATTAAAGAAAGATTTACAAGAATGCTTCGTGTACCTTTGGAACATTTGCTGCTAGGCTGTTGAGAACAGCTTCAACGTAACCCCGTACTTCTTGGGACATCCACCGCAATTCCTCTTCTGGGTCAGCCGGTTTCCTAACCATCTTATCCTAAAAAAGAAAAGAAAAGCAGACAACAAAATCAAAACCGTAATTTACCACCACATCATGGAAACTAAATGCCTTACATGCCTAAACAGAGCTATCTTTAACGTTTAGATATTACAAATCTTAACCATCTAAAAGTACAAACCACAAAGACATCAGTTTTACTTTTTACTCATTTAAGAACGAGTTTTTAAATCTTACTTTCTCCAATGGGCGTTTCAAGCCATATAGGAAATTCATAGCAAAGACTTTATCATCATGATATTGATACTGGATTAAGATCAGCTAACACATATTTAACTTTTAAAGCAAAAGGGGGGAAAATCACTGATTAAGCAGATGGTTTCCTTCTAAATGACTTTTGAATAAACTAAATGACTTACAAGTGAACCTTCTGAAAGACTTTGTCTCATGGAAGCACCAACCACTTGGCCTCCTCGGGCCTGGATAACCTTTTGCAGCTTATTAATCCATTCATTCTTATCGACCATGCTCTCGGCCTTGAGAACCAGCGCATTGTGAGCTGCAGCATACAAGCTTTTGAGAAGTTGCTCATATAAAAGAGCACAGAGAGGGTCATTGAACAAACAGCTAATTTTGATAATCGCTTGACATACCTTTAAGTACAGTCTTATATGGAACCCTGCATGTTATCTTAAATACAAGGCCTGGTCCTTTTGAATCAGGTCCATTTGATTTCTTATCTTTCGAGCTCTTTGATTTTTCTCCTTCATCATCAGAAATTTCTTCGATACTGCATTCCTGAGCAGATTAACAGAGCTTCATGAGACAAAGAATTGAGTATTGTGTACATCAATAAAACTGCAAAAGGCTATGTGTTATTTATGGAGCATCCAGGTTTTCTCATCAGCAGTAATGGTCATAAAACAGAGCATCTAGGTTTTCTCATCAGCAGTAATGTTAATAAAACAGAGCATCCAGGTTTTCTCATCAGCAGTAATGGTAATAAAACATTTTGCAAAGTAGGCTTCACAATCACAAGTAATCATCACTCTGCTCAAAGGACTGCTCAAAGTAAGTATTGCAAAAGAATGATACCTCCAAAGTTACAGTGCCGCGGAAGTTCCTGTCTTCTTGCTTTTTTGTATAACCAAGCTGAAGAAAGGTAAATGCAAAGGCAGATCACTTCAATAACAATTATAAAAAGATATTTAAAATCAAAGAGAACGAAGTGATGCACAGTGCACACAGCTTTCTCTTTTGCAAATATTTGTGATAAACGCTAACCTTTCCAGTTTTTTCACTCAGAACAAACCATCGCCTACTCCACCCATTCGTCTTTGCACTTTTCTTCATTAAGTACCCTGTATGACAGCAAAATTTACGTTGAAGACCTTGGAAGTTGGTTTTTATAAGAAACTAAAACTAGCTCATCCTACACTAGTTCAAGGCTAAAGTGGCAGACAAGAAAAACAAGATCGCAAAATTAGACAGGAAAAAAGCTTGGAAGTTAGTATTTTATCAGCAAGTAATATCAAGAAAAGCTGATCCTACACCAGTTCAAAGCTTAACTGACAGAAAAGAAATAGAAAAGAAGAAGAAATCACGCAATTGAACTGACAGAAGCTTAGCAGCAGTAAAAGCATGCAATGCAAGGAAAAGGGATCGGGAGCAAAATGAATTTCGTTAGACAGCCACTCTGCAGAAAAATATTAGAATAAAGACCTGCTGTTATCTCCCCCTCAGGTCCAGCAATCTTCAGACCAGAGACCTCCGGCGTTTCTTTATCTTTATCTTTATCTTTATCTTTATCTTTATCCTTATCTTTATCTTGCGGAATAAATTTGTCTCTCAATGATTTCAAGCTACCACCAGTCGATGGCCCATCTGGCTGAGGACTAGTTGCCTGATTTACAAGTAGAAACAAGAATTGTTACATTATGAACTTTCATATTAGAAAAAGTAGAAAGCACTATCCATTAAGTGAATCCAGATTGATTCTGAGATAAAGGCAAACCCGGTTTGAGAGAGACTGCTCTGCATCTTGTCCCTTTTTAGAGGAACGGCCTTTTAGCTCTTCCTCACGACGCTGCCTTTCCATTCTGATGAAGACGGTCAACCGTACGACCAAAGAGCGAAACAACAGTGAAAATCATAAAAGAAAGAATAGCACTTGTGTAACATGTAGGTTTAAATATCAGGACTTGGGTGACAATTGGTGCAGCCATGTGACTATTAAGAATGGTTGAATTTGTAACTGTAATGAAAACATGCAGAAAGATAGATGTTCAATTCACAGCAAAGATACAAAAGCCGGACATCCACAACAATATATCCATTTGACATGTTTAGAACCGTCATACATTAAAAGATAGACATAAGATAAGTATCAATAAGTTTGAGTATGATAAAGCCACTCCGAATGACAGAGCCGAAAAGAAAAGAAAGGCAAGCTGATGTTACCTTCTTTGCACGAGGCGGATGAAGTGCTGGGGTGGTACAAAAGCACGCTCCATATCAACTAGTGCAACTACCATCTTTTTAGCTTCATTCTTGAATCCATCAAGTGCAGCACTTGCTATAGCTACAACCTGGGTGATGATTATTTTAAGAAAAGGAACAGCTATTATGAAGATGAAAAATGCTACTGAATGAGCAGTGAAAAGCACTATTACCTCTCTCTTAAAGGGAGGATATCTCCCAAGACCAGGTGTGGAATTTGCGGAAGCTGAAACGATGTCAACAAGCACCCGGTGAACCTAATCAAAAGTTCACACCATATTAGCTCAGCAACAAATGTAAGGCAACCAGGTATGAAAATCTTCAGAATAAAATGCAATGTAACAGTATTTATAGAATTGAGTAGGACTCCAATAAATATAGATCAGGAAAATTAAAATATCATAGTGAAATATGTTGAACAGACAATGTGTAACAAGCCATGGCCAATGTTTTGCAAGTTAGTAAATTTCATAATTTCAATCTTACGCAGCTCAAATTAGAGGAAGACAACACCAGATAAACCATAAACACTAACATGGACACACCTCATCAACGCATAGTTTTGCTGGGTCTTTAGCCAACTCAAGAACAACCTTTATTAACGATCTCAACCCTTTCTCCGGAGATATAAGATAAGGTTGATAACCATCTGCCTCTAACACGATCTGAAACGATTAGAAAATCAATCTGTCAAACTCCCATCTAAATTTTTTACTTGTTCATAAAATTCGAGGCCGAAAAAAGTAGAAACCCACCCTTTTAACATTATTCAAGTCAAAATATCTATCCAATGGAAGCTCCTTAATACGGTTGGGGAAATTGCCTTCAAAACTTGCAACAACTTTCCAACCACTTCCCTGAACCAAAATTTTGTTAGAAGAATAATTTACCAAGCTCCAAAAGGGGCTTCAGCACATGAAAGGCACAACCACAAGACATGTCAAAAACCTTTTAGTGAAAGATATAGCATACACATCCAATTTTAGTTTCATTAAATTCCAGATGATATAAGGAAATCTTTCTGAATTTTTTTATCCTCTACATTAAAATAGCCCCACATTTATTCCATTACAAGTAGAAAAATGAAAAGGCTGATTGATGATAGTTTACTTGGCAACGGGGTGGTTTGCTCTTATTTAAATATTCAGATAAAAGTATTGTTCAGCTTATGTAGGAAAATACTCACTTCACCACCAGCCAAGTGGAGAAGAAATTTGTCCTCAAACTCACGGCAAAGCTCCAAAGCTATAGCCCTTGTACCTTCAGCACTGCTAACCAGTTGTTCACCAAGCCTTGCTAATTCGTCCTGCACTATTTGAGACTTACCCTGGAGTCTGCATGTAAGAAAGGAATTTGAGAGTTCAGTTTTTTCATAAGAATCATGTCCCTGAATAATCATCCAGAAAACTAAAACAAAAGACAGCCATCGCATATTGGGAGACTAAAGAAACATATCAGCTTAACAGAGGATGAGCATCAACCAGTGACCTTGCAAGCAAGAGATCTTATGTTCAGAACTCAGTAATGATGGCGGACAAAACTGGTACCTATCCAATTTCAGATGACTATTTTCTATCGTGCAACTATAGTTTTTGCTTTCTCTTCCTTTGAAGATTTTGCCTTTAAGTTTATTCCAATTCTTTAATCATCGTTCCTTTCCATTGCAAATTCAGCATAACAGTTTATTATCTAGACTTTTAGGTAGATTTTAAACTTTTAAATCCCATTAAAGATATTAATCTTGTTTTCCTTTGGCGAAACTAAGCTTCTACCTGCTCCCTATATGCTGCTTAAAAAAGACACAAGTACATATCATGAGAAGTGCTCTAATGAGGAAGGGAGCTTCAAAGTCTAGGTATCTAAGCCTAAAGATTGAATTCAACTTCAAAGAAAAAAATGGGGTTGGCTTTCATGGAGAAAATTGTAAGTCTCTCTAAACTACAAGTACAGAAAATAGGCAAAACAAACAATCCATTCTGCATTTGCAAATATGACATATTAAAGCAAACATATGGAGAGAGGAAATACCCAGACAAGATATTTGGTAGCCTGAGCTTCATTCTGCTACGAATCTGGCTAGCAAGGGTATCCACTAGGGCAATTCTGCCAAGTTTGTTTTGTGGAGCACCAGTCAAAATAGATTTAAGACTTTCACTCTCAGCACGCCAAGCAGTTTCTAACGAGTTCTCACTGCCTCCAGAATGCGCTGATGCAATTGAGACAGATTGACCAATAAGTGCAACCCATGGAATATCAGTTGTTTTTGGAGGTCCCTGGTTCGAAAGAAGAGCCTGAACTGCTGCAAGGGATTTTGGGTTCTCTGCTGCCTGGTCAATTTTGCTGATAATTCCTACAGTCCTAGTGCCTATAAACAGGGAAAGATGTCAATATTTATTCTTATCGTATACAAAAAAAATTAAATTCAATGCTTTAATCCAAATATAGTAAGGTCACCAGGTACTTGAGAAATATAAAGGAGGGTCTCTATAATGAAAGTTTTAATGTACTCACTATCTGGATCATACTCCTTTGCGGTCTTCAGGGCTCGAGATGATGAAATTTCAGATGCCTGGCTAGCAGGCACAATAACCAGCAGAATGGCATCATTGTGCTGTGCATGTTCACCAATCTTGCCAAGAGAGTAAAGAAACAAATTACAAGATGACAAGGAAAATATGATAATGAATCTATGTTGCCCATTCAGCCAGAATGTCTAATAAACAAATATTGAAAATCTCAATGGTTGACAGGTGGATTAGGGGCATGACAAAGGCATCATACAGTTAATAATCTTACCATTGAATCGTCCACAATTTTCTGGTCCAGTCCAGGCAAATCAATCAATTTCAGTGGTGGAGCTGCAATTTAAAGGGCGCAAGGATGAAATATGTCATGATGATTACAGAAATCAGTAAAAGTAAACAATTGAAATGTGATTATTCATATTAAGTTAGCTTCATTTAGATATATAATCCAATATTCACTCTTAGCTTCAGATTCTAAACAAAAAAAATTGAAGCTGCTAATGTGAATTATGCTTAGTTAGTGGTGGCAACGCATTACAGCTGAGCCGTTCACTGATTTCATGGACATATTTAGATACCCAACTTAGCTTTTGATGAAAAGGATGTTAAATTGACCAATAAATGGGGCTTCACATTTATGACTGCAAGTAACAAAGGACTTACCTGTGCTTGTACGAAGTTTTAGGTATATTTCATCGCGACCCCTCCCTGTGGCTCCTTTGCTAAGCCTATCTTGTAGAGAATGTCTTAGGGCACCTATAATACATTCATGCGAAACAAACGGAAAAATTACAAAAATATTAATCTAATGCATTGTATCTTACATGCAGAAAAAGTTTCACAAATCATTCCCAAATTGTATATGTACACACAGGGAGCCTTACTTGCAGAAACTTGTTGAGATTTATTGTCGATTTGCAAGATAATTGCCTTGCTGCTCAGAGATTCCTCCCTACTCAGGTCAATGATTATAGGAGCCCGTGTAGCACCATTCTCACCAGTCGGCTGTCCATAGTAATTTGTAGCAAACCCACACAACAGAAGGTGGTTAACTTTAAAAAAAGTAGCAGCCAATAGTGACGTAAACAAACTCCCAAACACTCAATATACACCTTACCAGAACTGGATGTCCAATTAGGCTATTCAAAACTGCAGACTTCCCAGCTCCCTGTTCCAGCAAGCAAAGTGAGATAACTTATGTCTAAACATAAGAAAATATTCGTTCCAATCACATGCGCAGAACAATCTATTCTTCCATTTTCCAATATACTTTTACGCAACAGAGAGTTCGATTGAAAAACAAAATCCCAGCAGTTGGGAAGAAACTCGATCTGACAAGCAAAGCTAATACGTTTGCGGAATTTTCTGCCTGTTTTAAATGAGTTTCTCATAGTTTCAAATATCAAACACATCAATCTCCTCCAGTTCGTTTCTCCTAAAACAATACCTCCCAGGTTTTAATCTCACAGAATCAAACAATTCCCGATGAAGAGAAACGCAACAAAACAAGCTACGAACGAAGAATGCATCCTACCAAACTCCTAGGGTACGGGAACATTTCGACAAACCTCATCGAGATCCACAAGATCCACGATTATGGAATCCAACATCTACACTCGATCACAGCATAAAACTCACACACAAACCCCAAATACAACCACATCGAGGAGAACAAAAAGGAGCAAGAGGAAACCCACCACATTCCCTAGGGCAACGACGTTGAGAGAAGTGGCCGGTCGTCTAGAAGAAGAGCTCTCCTCGGGATCTTCGTCAGCGAGCAGCGCCGCCGCTTGTTTCATCGAATCCGAAAGCTGAGACAAGTCATCGATCGCCTCCATCGTGACTTGCGCCGAATCAAGGTCGAAATATCGGATTCAACAGTACGAGATCTGGACGAAGAAAGGGAGCCACTAGATCCGAGGAGAACCGATATCGATAGCCACACGGGCGGTGGATTTTCCGGCGTTTCGAATTCGGTCGCGACGGTGCTAAGCTAAGATTTGTTTGGGTGTGTGTTTTCTTCGTCGGGGAGAGAATGAGCGAAGACGAGTCCATATAACATATCACCGAAAGACGTAATAATTAATTAACAAAGATTTCAAATTTCAACAATAAGCAGAATTTTTTTTTACACAAATGTGAATGCCGTAATAAGTAATTTAACAGAAAGCTTTTTGCTTATCATCAAAAACATTTTTTCATCGGCTAAACCCATTGGAATTAAAATAGAATAAATCGGTAAACATTGAGTAGGTGCTAAAAAAGTATTCGAAGTCAGATTTTAGTTCTATGATTTGGTTTAATTTAAAGCATGGATTAACTACAAACTTCGGTCCAGAAACATAATTGAAAATGTGAAACAAATGTTGCTTGTAATTATGATAATCTCTTACACCATTATGCTTTGTTCAAATGAAAGATTTCCCAATGCAAATGTTAGTCGTATCGTACTTAAGGATTAGTAAAATATATCGATTGTTGATTTAGTAATCACCACCGATCTGAAACATATTTGAAACTTGATTTTACGATTTTGTTGCAAAAAGTTTCAATTATATATGTTTTTTGCAGGACATTCAAAGGAAGGAAGGCGAGAGGTTGATACGATAATACTCAGAGGTGTGCCATCAAGATGGTTTGCAGAGCCAAGAGTATCATTGAAGTCTTCAATATTGGTTACAAATACAATCTTCGCATACTTCAGAAAAATAAGGTAAGATTCTATCCTCTTTCATGTCTGATATGTTTATGTATGTCCAAACTATGTAGTTCTTAATCAGAGAGAAGAACACTCTCCTAAATTTTTCTTCAAGAATGTGACATTATGGAATCTAATTGTTTCCATAGCACATGTATCCTGAGTTTCGTTGTTTAATATATTTTCTTATTCAAATTCTTATCTTCTCTTATTATTTTCTCATAATTTATGTTATATTCTACCTCATAATGATCGTCTTATGTTATTTTATGTATATATTCATGTGCAACGACTATGCATAGCATGATGCAAATCCTTTTGAATTTGCAAGTCGTCCAAAATGGTAAAAACGAATTGTTATATTCAAGTCAAGACTTTAAAATACAAATCGTTTTTAACCTTCACATGAAAATAAGTGGTGTTTATGTAAGTCTTAGATTTTGAATTCTATATATTTTATTTTAAGCATTCATTTAATGATGCTCTTATGTTATTTGCAGAAAAAATATAGTTCTTCCATTTTAGATATTCTACAGATTCTAAACTTTAGTGTGGTCACTTGTCTCAACATCCCGATCCATTTATTATTGTTTCGTTTCGTGCAATTCTATAAGAAATCTTTGTTACATTTCTTTCCAAAATATTGTCATCTCAAAGATTATGTTGTTTTGCAGGTGGAACAACCACTCGAGCTCACTGCTAAATTGCAGAAGACGACATTAAAATGACATCTCGACAAGTCTAAATTATCTTAGATGTTTTGACTAAGTTTCTCGTTTCAACTTTTGATGATATTGAAGAGGATAATAGCAATGCATTAAACGCTATGTGTATTTCATTGAATATTTATAAGAGGATAATAGCAATGCATCAACTTTGGATGATGTTGAAGAGGATAATAGCAATCCATTAAACGCAATGCGTATTTCATTGAATATTGAGTGTTGGGAACCTTATTGCAATGCATTAAAAGGTGAATATTGAATCTTTTGTCTAGGCATAGATTCAGGACGTGGTGAATTTTCTGTTCTCAGTCTAAATTTGTAGCTAATGCTGATAATTACTTAATGCATTGTATGTCTTATATTGTCTACTAAATACTTTATGTATTATCTATTTTGTAGCCAATCATAGTTAATGTTAATCTCAATACATTTTTTATTTTTTTTTGTTTTGTTTTATAAAACTATGTGCACTTCTCTTACAATTTTGTGACTTAAATTTTACTTCATTATTGACGGGAAACATGTATTTCACTTAAATTTTATCTCATTATTGGATCTCATTGTTGATTTATTATTTGTTCACTTGCAATACATGTATCGGGACATGAGAGCAGCGATGCTGTCAGTACTTCGTAAGAAGGACAATAGCGTTTCCTGTGGCATCCGTTTCTCAGTGTTGAAATGTTACTTTCAGAAGGTGCCACAAGATATTGAGGAGGGGGAATTAGAGTCTTATGTAAAGGCATGTCTTCTTTATTTGTTGGGAACAGTGGTTATCCCAAACGAGACTGAGACTATTTCTCTCATGTATCTAGAACTCTTAGGAGTAATTGAGGTAGGCAAGTATGCTTGGGGGCAGTAATGATGACATTCCTCAAATATTCATTGCAAAAATCGTACGGAAATCTTATAGATGGGAAAGAAGTTAAAGCTTTATGTGATTTTACTTACGCTCTATTGGTAAAGTCTTTAAATTAATTACTTTGATTCGTAATACATGATTATGTTCATTGACAATTGTTGTTCTTTATTTTTTCTTGTAGGTATTTGCATTAAAGCGTTTTTCATGCCTAATAAGAGGTGCATTCTCTCCACCACATGGATATCCTTTGATGTTGGGGTGGATGGATGTATTGTGTGAACTAGATAAAAACACACATAAACGTAACCACCGTGCTAAAATACCGAGATCTTCTCAAAGAAATGAAGGAGGAAGAGGTAATACGTTCATTTCTTATAGGATTGTATATAATTTTTTTTTTTTGGATAAAAGATTGTATATAAATTGTATATATGGTTATGTGTTTTTGTTTTAATTAAATACTTGATTATATTTTTTGTAACATTGAGTGTCGTTTTATCCACAGAGGATGAGAAACATTGCGACGCTGTCGTCAACAACCATATTTTGTGTGTCTTATAAGCTATATCACTCCTTAAATATCTCACACATACGCGTAAATGCCACTAGACTTCCCTATGAGCATTCGACATTAACTTTCATGTTCGTAGATTTGATGTCATATTATGTGTCATCCTCTGCCTATGTCTTAATCCATTGATGAATTTATCTCCACCCCTAATTTATTATCCTCATCAACAATATACATAATCATTAATGAATCATCCCAGTGGTGTGTCAAGTGCAAGCAAGATCTCAGCTGTGTTATTTACTCTGGCGGTTTCACAATTGAGTCAATGAATCATCATCAGAACAAGATTTCAAACGGTAGCTTCTTTCAACTCACAGACTATGTTTCAAGCTTTGACCAAGCAACAACCTTTTAAAACAATCTCAGTACGAATCTATGTTGCATTGAATTAGAAGCGGGTACGCGGAAGTGGAAACGTATGGAAGCACGAAAACGGTTTAAAAAAAAAAATTAAGACTAAATAAAAATGTGATTGATTCTACATCACGTTTGATTGATTCTACCAATCAAGATCTCAGCTGTGTTATTTACTCTTACAGTTTCACAATTGAGTCAATGAATTATGTGTCTTAATTTAAAAAAAAAATTACTGTGTTATTTACTCTTACAGTTTCACAATTGAGTCAATGAATTATGTGTCTTAATTTAAAAAAAAAATTACTACATTTTAGAAACGTGATTGATTCTACATCATGCCCTTTTGCTTGTAAACTCTTTCTTAATTTGGTTGCTTGTAAACTCTTTCTTAATTTGGTTAGACATTTGTTCCCATAAGATCGATGGTTTGATGTTAAGTCACTTAAGTGTTAAATCACACTATCATTAGAGGTCCTTTTTTCTCAACTCTACAATGCGTATAAAAACACAAATTCAAACAAAAATCGAAATAAATTTTTTAATAAGTTGAAATTATTAGTTTTTTTTCTTAATCTTTTAGAACCAAAATTGTACGGTTTGTACCTATCCGATCTACTGTAAAATCACTAGGGTGGTCTAGTTTTACGGTTTTGGTTTTTGTTCGGTTTAGCTGTCTACTATCTCTACCCAATTTTCTCTCTTTTAGGAAAACGATCTATTTTCCCACAAAAATTCAATATCTAACCAGATTCCCTTCGAACTATGCATTCGGTATATTTCCCCACAAAATGAAAGTTAAAGACGTAAATCCCAAAAAAATTCTAAACCTAGATCCCTACAGATGTCGGTTTTGATGGCTTGTGCTCTAAACTCGTGAGTAAACCATCAAACCCTAAAACTAAACAAAAAAAACCCGATCCAAACTAAAACCCGACCCGAAGAAACTTCCAATCATGAGATTATTTTATTTATTTCTTTATTAAAATAATAATTTAAAACAAAAAAAATCAGAATAAAAAACTTCCACCCCTTCTTCTTCTCCGATCAATCTCCGATTCTTTTTAACTCTCATCGACCAGATCGAATTTCCATCGATCTATCTATTAATCCAATCGAAATCAATTGAGACATTAAAACACCAGCGCACCGTATCTCCGGCCTTGGTCATATCTGCTCCATTCATCATGGCAACCAAAACCGGCGGCACCAAAACCAGATTCGTAGCTCTGTACTTCATCACCGCCGCCATCATCTCGTGGAGCTCGAACCTCCGGAGAATCACCTGCTTCAATTAGAACCATTCCAAAACAAAATCAAGCCCAAAATACGCAGTCGCATAACAGATCAAAAACATGAGAAACAAGCATGAACTTGATTAAACAACAACAAGAGAACGCAGATTGTTAATCAAAGGAGGAAACTTTCAGTAAAACCCATATGAGATAACATCAAAAGAAGAGTCTAAATCAAATTAGCAAAAGGCTCCACCGTTTAACCAAGGCTAAACCACACGCAGAGATGTAAAGGCGTAACATTTATGCATCGTACTTAAACTAACACTGGTTTTGCAGATGAATCGCAACGGTATTACACAAAAAATAGGCAGATAATTGAGAGGACGTAGAGATAGGTGTTGTTGTTGAAGGAGAATCAGATGGAGAAGCCCAACAAAGCCTCATACCAGAATCGGCGAGTTTAGGAGCAGCTCAGGAGTTGTGAACGCGAGAATCGGATCGCTGTCTGCGATCTGTCTGGAGATCTCACCGGCGGTTTTCCGCCCAGCTCCACCAGTTTTCCGGCGCCCTCAGGCAAAGCAACCATCAGCTGCGATTCCAGTCTCAACGCCACCTGTTCCTCAGATCCAATCCAAATCAATCCGGATCCTCCATCGCGGACGGAGAAGACGAAGAAGATGACAGCGAAGTCGGAGATCCCAACGGAGACGCCGACGACGATCGTCGTTTAGATCATCAGCACCGTAGCTGAGAGTTAAGACGGAAAATCGATTGTAGAAGAGAATTTCGATTGTAGAATTTCGGACTAGATGGTTGAGAATCGGACTGGATGGTTGAGAATTTCGATTGTAGAAGTGAAACGAAAATATAATTCGATCAATGGGTGATCAATGGAAAAAATCGGGTGAAGAAGATTCGATTCAAAAAAAAAAACCGGGTGAAGAAGAAGACAAATCCGGTCAGGTCGGATCTGGTTTATTGACCGTAATTGGGTCACAATCGGGTCATAATATGGTTTAGAGTCGGTTATATATGGTTTAAGTTCGATTAAAAAACAATAAACCAACTAAAACCAAGATATACGGTGATTAGGGTTTTGAACTTTTATTTCACGGAGATATAGGTTTAGAATTTTTGTTTGGAGGGATTTAGTCTTTAAGTAAATATACAGAGGGAGGATGTGGCTAGATATGGAAATTTTTGTGGGAAATAGATAGTTTTCCCCTCTCTTTTTCATAAACCTCACTCGTAAGTTAAAAGCACGAAGAAACTCTGAAGAGCCAAATCGCGTTTGAATTTACATCGGCGGCGAAGAATGCGATCGTTAGAAGAGCTATCTCCGACTGAAAACCTAGAAATCGAGAACGGTCTCGCTCTCGTCTCACGCGTCAAGCTCTGTCTCACAATCCACCCTCTTGTACCTTCCGTATCGAAGCCCATCGACGAATGGCAACTCAAGCGATCTTTAATAGATTTCCTCAAGAGCTCCGTTTTCCCCTCCGTTTTCCCCTCCGTTACGGTCTCGGAGGAAGAAATCGTTGTTCGGCGTCACAAGGACTTAAAGAAACGGAAGCGTGAGGAGCCAGTCGCTCATGGGTCGTTGTTTATCCGCGATTTAGGGTTTCTTGAAGGTAAGAAGAGGAAGAAGAAAGATGATGAGAATGATGGAGAGAGAGATGTGAAGGGTTTGGAGAAGAAGTTTCTTGACTGGAGGAAAGTTTTGGTGGAGAAGATGAATGGTATTGAGCTTAATTTGGAAGGAGTGAAGTATAATCTCAATGTGGTGCTTCCGATTTCAGATGATTTCGAGAGATTGAAGAAGGATTGGGAGGAATTTTACGCTTTTGGTAATCTGGGTTTGTTGATCTGGAACTTGATTTTGACGATTTTGTTGCAAAGTGTTTTAATTTTTTTTTCTGTTGGGTATTTGATTTTGCAGGACATCCAAGGGAAGGAAGGCGAGAGGCCGATACGATAATACTGAGAGGTGTGCCATCAAGATGGTTTGCAGAGCCAAGAGTTTCATCGAAACCTTCGATGTTGGTTACGCATACAATCTTCTCCAGCTTTGGGAAAATTAAGTAAGATTCTGTCATCTTTGCATGTCTAATTTGATTAAGTTTGTTCCAAACTGTGTTTTTCTTTGGTATCAGAGAGAAGAAAACGTTCATAAATGTGCTTCCAGAATGTGACACTATGGGAGAGGAGATTGATCTATGGCTCGCTTATTGCAATTTTCATTGGTTTTGTGTTGCTTTTGGTAGATTTCATGCATCTACATTTGGACATAGAAGTATAGAACAGACATTTTGTATGAAGTTTCTCAGTTATGTGCAATTGGTGGATGAAAATCTTACCTAACAACTAATTATGGTTTCGGTTTAATCTCTCTGCTATAGTTATCTGATTATGGTCATTGTATCGAACTTGATGTACCATGTGTGCTTGAGTATTCTATTCTTTGGATCCAACCGCCTCATTCATTCTGTTTACCAATGATAGTCTGATGTTAATGCAGTATATAAAAAGTTACATAAAATCTATGTTCAGCTGCATTAACTCATTCTCTATAGGAATCTTAATGTTGCTGAGGACGATGATCTAGGTAAGGACGCAGATGAGGACAGTGGAGACCTCGCATCAGGTCTCCATTGTAAGATTGTGGTTCAGTTCGAGAAGTACAACGACTTCGTGAATGCCATGAAGGCTTTCTGTGGTCGCTCAATGCAAAAGGTAAATATCTATACTGCAAAGAAGCCTTTTACTAGACACAATTTTATTTTGGGAAAATGGGAGACTGTGGAATAGCAGCTCGCTCTGTTGCGTAAGCTTCTTAAATAGTACACGAGTTTTATTCATTCGCAAAAATGTTTTTGTTGGATGCTTCTGCTGAATCCTGAACTAGAATGTATGCAAAACTAGATTCTGCTGCTGAATAGCTTTTGTTTGAAAGTAAGTAGATGGAGTTTTGTTTGATTGTTTATGGGGAAAGAATTAGGCAACTTGTAGGCATTGGAACATGACTGATGTATTCTGATTTTTTTTGTTGCACAGGAAGGTACTCGGCTAAAGGCAGACTATGAACTTACATGGGACAAGGTTGGGTTCTTCCGGAACTCAAGGAGGGCGTTGGATCACAGAGATGGGGGATACAGAAACGAGGCTATTGGATACAATACAGATGATTTACGCCGAAAGAGATTCAGGGTATGTATGATTTTGATCCTATACTATAAATTACCGAATCCAGACAAAGATGATTCTGATGTCTTAGATCTGTATATTGGCAGGAGTAAAACACTGAGACGAGATCTATAAGAACTTTGGAGGAGGTTATTTACGCCGGTGGATTTGTATTTTAAGACGATCTTTTGAAGATTTCTAAGTTCAGGATCTGATTCTTGTTCTTGTGCCGAATCAGCCTTCTTTTATGTATGGTAAAAATATGTCACACCGACTTGACCTCAAATTTTTAATACTTTTTGGTTATATTTGGGTGATTGGGTCTCTCAGAGTTGATCCACAATTACTAGCGATTCCAACTTCATGTTCCCGAGTTGCAGAGAATAATCCGAACTGAGGCAAACTTTCTGGATTCGCTCCGCCTTACAGCCTTGGTTATGTAAGTTCCACAATCGCTAAAAGAGTCGGTAGTTTTTGTTTTCTTTTTCTGGGAGGCCAATCTGGAAAGAATAGCAAACGTAAAATCTATACCTCGTAAGAAATAGTTTTGTTGAATTTTCAACATCATGATTCATGAAGTATATTATATCCAGTTTATAACTAAAGTTACAACTTTAGGAAAACAACAATTCTAATAGCAAAACTTCTAGAAGCACAACCATATCCATAAACCAATCAGTCATATTTCTCATCGATTAGAGATAATATCCGATAAATAACAATAAGAGAGTAAAAAAGTCATTTGAAACGAAGTCTTTGGATGGGAGCCAGGTCACTTTCACAGGTGAGGACGGTTCTAGAAACTGAGGCTGAGGCATTGAGGTGAGGCTGAGGCATTGAGGTGGGCTATTCAGGTTAGGTGGGCTATTCAGGTTATGACAAGTTTCAATTACAGGAACATAATCTTTGAATTAATCTGACTCCAAGACACTTAAATCTGACTCCAAGACACTTATTGAAGCATTGTCAGAAGAACATCCTTGGCCCATTCTTAATGCAGTTCATCAAGACATATATCTATCTCCTTTCCCGAATCGATTCCCATAAGCGGGTGTTCTCCCCGTGTGAAGGTAATGGAGTGGCGGATAGGATAGCTAAGGAAGCTTTTTCATTTATGAATAATGTCTCAAAGTTGTATTCTACTATAATGCCAAATTGGATAATTCTTTTTATTGAGGAAGAACGGTTTGTAATAGGTTTTGGAGTCATGAGAGTTGAAGTTGAGCCCAAAAAAAAAAAAAAACAAAGTCATTTGAAACCGGACAAAATAATGAGTAAGATAATCGATAAACGACTTTTAACCTCAACACTCCTTGAGAGGACCGTAACCTATAAAAAACTTCCATTGAAGTCAATTGACATTTGATGTCTACAATGCGTCTGAGACCGACTCCTTTAAAACTATAGTCACTTATTTTGAAGATGTTTTGTTGTTTTCTTTTGATGATGTTATGATATTAGAAGTTGTTAGACAAAAACACTTACGAGGGTGGACATTTTTAGACAAAAATACTTACGAATTCACATGTTCTTCATTCACATTGTAATTCCTCTCTTCTTAAATCAAGGAGTTTTATAACTTACTCATTATATATAAGGGGATTTTGTTCAATATCAATTGTTCACTGCAAAATTAAGTTTATAACAATGGTTATTTCTATTATAGAGTTGACGACATAGCGTAAAAAATTAAATTGAACCCCACATATCACTATGCATATACAATAATTTTCTCTTTTAGACACACTTTCAATTACAAACTTTAACAAGAAGTCTTTAATATAAATCTTTCCTAATCTCTTTCTATTATCAGCGTTCCGCCTTTTCATCGGGTATAATATTTTTGTTTTTATTAATATTTATCTTTATGATAAATTTCATTTATTTTTATAACACATTATCAGCACGATCACTCTTCATTATAGCTAAATATATATTCATAATATATACCCTACTATAGCGGACATTATGCCGCCTCTATAATAATTTATTATTTTGCAGTGGTTGTTTAAACACAACACTATTCACTTAATATTATAATGGGCGGTTTGTCGTTTCGTTATTATTTATTATGCCTATATGGATGACTCTGTCACCATATATTTATTTACTCATTTATTTTATTTATTATGCTTATATTGATGACTCTGTCACCATATATTTATTTACTGTCAATATTTTATTGGACGGCTAAGCCGCCATATATTTTATTTGCTGTTTAAATATGGATGACTCCGTCACCATAATTTATTTACTTGCAATTTTAAATGGATGACTTTAGTCACCATAATTTATTTATTTACTATTAATATTATAGTGGACGTCTCTGACACCACAAAATTTATTTACTGTCTAAATGTGGATGATTCTGTCACCACAATATTGCCGTTAATTATTTGTTTGTTATGGTTATTATATAAGGAGACTTGGCCGCATGTATATAAACTTTTGATCTGAAAATTGATAGATTTAACTGATACATATTAAAATTTTCAGATCGATTTTCTTTGATTCCAACGGTCACAAAGAAAAAATTTCATTTTTTTTTACTTTTTCCAACGGCTATGAACAGTATTTTCAATCTATAAATACACTTATTTTCACTCATTTATTTCATCTCAAACATTTCATCTCCTCTCAAATCTTTCTCAAAGAATTTTTCTTAGATTTCTTTTGTAAGAAAAATGTTTCGAAAAATAATTAGTTTGTTATTGTTTTTAAGTTCAATTGTAATTTTTGCTTCTATTTATGGTCTCTTCGTTGGAGTAGTTAGTCCCGAAGAGTTTACCCCAACTGTTGTGCTAGTTATCTATGCACTGTTTTTTCTTGTAACTGCTTTAGTTATTCATGTAAACGATTTCTAATAAAAATTGAAATAAAATTATATTTCTAATAATATTTTTGTGATTTTATTTTTAGAAATCGAAAATGGCAAACATTGAAAAGCTCCAATTCCTGACTCTAGACATCACTGGTACTAATTACATATCTTGGACCACCAACGTTGAACTTCATTTAGAATCTCTGGGTTTAACGGAAACCATAAAAGAGAAAAATACTTCAACGGCCCAAGAAAAGGCAAAATCGGTGATCTTCCTTAGAAGACACCTAGATGAAAGTATCATCTATGATTACGCAAACATGAGGAATCTCCAAGAGCTCTAGAAATCCCTTAAGGATCGTTTCGATCATCAGAAGGACATAACACTCCCACTTGCTCGGGATGAATGGCAAAGTCTGAGGTTCCATGACTTCGACAAAGTGATAAACTACAATTCCGTTGTGTTGGGAATTGTGGCCAAATTAAGGTACTGTGGTGAAACCATAACGGAATCTCAAATGCTTGAGAAAACGTACACCACATCACCCTGCAACAACAATACATGTTGCGTGGGTATACCAAATTTTTGGATTTGATTGTGGCGCTCCTGATAGCTGAGAAAAATAACGAGCTCCTTATTAAGAATCACATGATACGACCTACCGGATCTAAGGCGTTCCCTGAAGCGAACGCATTAGACGTTAAGAATCCGGTGAGAGAAAACAAAGCATTTCGAGGGCGAGGCCGTCAAAACTACCGCAGACGTGGGAGAAAATACAACCCGCAAAATAGGAAGTCATTCCAATGGACTCGCTCTGAGCAACCCCCGAAGGGAAAAGAGAACCAAGGAAGTACCTCCCAGAAGTGAGAGGACGCTTATTTCAGATGCGGTACCAAGGGACATTGGTCCCAGGTATGTCGTACTCCTGCACATCTTTGTGCGCTGTACAAATAATCCGCCAAAGGAAAGGGAAAGGAAGTCAATCTCGCGGAACATTCTGAGGGTACAACGCACCTCGATGTTTCCGACTTTGAAAATGATTTTGACGAGACCGCCTTTACGGAAGCCTGAAATGCCCGTCATGTGACTCTTGAAGTTCTTACGAATGTGCCATAAATAATTGTCGCTTATGTAAAATATTATGTTGCTTGCACTACATATTTATGTATAACTATTGTGTGATCTTTCTTATTAATGTATAATTATTGTATGATATTTTGCCTCATGAATAAAATTATCTTATTACTATTAACTGTTTTTGTTTATCTCAGAAATGGATAACAATACAAACGGAACTACGTCCAAGATAAACACTAAAGATATTTGTATACCAGATAGTGGAACAACGCACACTATTCTGAAACACAGAAAATACTTTTCTGATTTAAAATCGACAAAAATTATTGTCAACACTATATCGGGTCCTGCAGACCTGATTGAAGAGATTGGTAAAGCAAATTTTACGTTGCCTAATGGGACAAAATTTTTCATAATAACACCTTGTATTCTCCAAATTCTAAAAGGAATTTGTTGAGTTTCAAAGACATATATCTTCAAGGATATGACACTCAGTCTACAACTGAGGACGGAAAGAAGTGTATATACATAACTTCTGATAAATCAGGAAAAATGTTTGTATTGGAAAAGTTCCCAGAACTCCCTTCTGGTTTAAATCATACATACATAAATGCGATAGAATCAAATCTTGTGATTAAGAAAAATCTTGATGATTTCACACTATGACATGATCGTCTTGGTCATCCAGGCACAACTATGATGCGAAAATCATAGAAAGCTCACATGGACATTCATTGAAAATCTAGAAGATTTCTCAAGGAAACAAAATGACATGTGCTGCATGTTCCCTCAGATTATTGATCATAAGGCCATCGCCAACCAAAATCGATAAAGAATTACCAAAATTCCTTGAACGGATTCAAGGCGATATTTGTGGACCTATACATCCACCTTCTGGACCATTCTACTATTTTATGGTAATAATTGACACGTCAAGTAGATGGTCACATGTTTGTCTATTATCATTTCAAAATGTGGCATTTGCGAGATTTCTGACTCAAATAATCAAACTAAGAGCTCAGTTTCCTGATTATCCGATAAAGAGAGTTAGACTAGACAACGCTGGTGAATTCACATCCCAAACATTTAAAAATTATTGTATGGTAACTGGAATCGATGTTGAACATCCTGTCGCCCATGTTCACACACAAAATGGCTTAGCAGAATCATTAATTAAACGTCTGCAATTGATTGCAAGACCATTGATTATGAAATCAAAACTCCCAACATCTGTATGGGGACATGCTATTTTGCATGCAGAAGCACTCATTCGGATAAGACCAAGTGCGTACCATAAGTATTCCCCATTACAATTAATATTTGGCCGAGAACCAAATATTTCCCATCTAAGAATTTTTGGTTGTACGGTTTACGTGTCTGTAGCACTACCACAATGTACAAATATGGGACCACAAAGAAGGTTGGGAATATATATTTGATGTGATTCTCCATCAATTATACGATACCTAGAACCACAGACTGGTGACATCTTTACGGCACGTCTTGCCGATTGTCTTTTTGATGAGAAAGTTTTCCCGGTTCTATTGGAGAAAATAAAAAAGTAGAGAAGGATATCAAATGGAGTGTGCCAACCTTGTTGCACCTTGATCCTCCTACTAAACAGTCGGAACTAGAAGTTCGACGAATTATGCATTTGCAGAGCATAGCAAATCAACTACCTGATGCATTTGCAGATACTAAAACAGTAATTAAATCCCATATACCGTCTGCAAATACTCATGCTCGTATTGATATACCACATGAACGTGGAAAAGCAAATAATACACGAGAGTCTAGAACACGCCTGAAGCGTGGTAGACCTATCGGTTCTAAGGATAAAAATCCTAGAAAACGAAAGGAAGCTGAAATGCATAATACACCCAAAATAACATAAAATATTTTGGAAGAAACGAATCTTGAGACTAATGATAATGCAGAGCATCATGAATCCGAAAGAAATCATGAAATTTCCATCAACTACATCAATAATGGAAAGATATGGAATCCAAATGAAATGGATGATGTCGATAACGTTTTCTCATAACTTGTTTCAAAAGAAATAAATGAGGAAAACAAAGATCCAGAACCAAAGTCTGTTTACGAATGTCAAAAGAGACATGACTGAATAAAATGGAAAGATGCTATGCAAGTCGAACTTGATTCGCTTAATAAACGAAAAGTATTCGGACCTATTGTGCTCACATCTAAATATGTGAAGCCGGTTGGATACAAATGGGTTTTCGTTCGAAAACGAAATGAGAAAAACGAGATTATGAGATACAAAGCTCGCCTCGTGGCTCAAGGTTTTTCTCAAAGACCCGAGATCGATTACGAGGAAACGTATTCTCCCGTTATGGATGCAATCACGTTTAGATTCTTAATGAGTCTAGCGGCTGATGAAAATCTAGAGATGCGTCTCATGGATGTCGTTACAGCATATTTATATGGATCATTAGATAATGATATCTATATGAGAATTCATTATGGGTTTAATATGCCATCAGCATTAAATTCCAAACCTAAAGAGTTATGTGCAAAAAAATTGCAAAGATCATTATATGGGTTAAAGCAATCTAGACGTATGTGGTACAATCGTCTCAGTGAGCACTTAGCAAAAGAAGGATATGTGAACAATCCTATATGCCCATGTGTTTTCATAGAGAAAACAGTTATCGGTTTTGTAATTATCGCAGTATATGTTGATGATCTAAATATTATCGGAACTCAAGGGGAAATACAAAAAGCATCTGAATATTTAAAAGGAGAATTTGAGATGAAAGATCTTGGACAGACAAAGTACTGTTTTGGCCTACAAATTGAGCATTCTCAAAAGGGTATATTTGTGCATCAATCCACATATACCAAAAGAGTATTAAAACGCTTTAATATGGATAAAGCAACTCCTCTAAGTACTCCAATGGTCGTTAGATCACTTAAGGTTGAAAATGACTCATTCCGACCGCATGAGGAAAATGAAGAGATACTTGGTCCTGAAGTACCATATCTAAGTGCAATTTGAGCCCTTATGTACCTTACCAATTGTACACGATCTGACATATCGTTTGCTATTAATATTTTGGCAAGATTCAGCTCGTCCCCTACAAAAGACATTGGAATGGGACTAAACATGTCTTTTGTTATCTCCAATGGACTATTGATTTAGGTTTGTTTTATCCTAAACATTCAAAGAGTCAAATGATCGGTTTTGCAGATGCATGATATTTGTCAGATCCACATAAAGCCATATCACAAACAGGGTATGTGTTCACGATTGGAGGCACCGCTATATCTTGGCGTTCTCAGAAGCAGACGCTTGTGGCCACTTCTTCAAATCATGCTGAAATCAGCGCACTCCATGAAGCAAGTAGAGAATGTGTGTGGCTGAGATCAATTAGTCACCACATCCTATCAAGCAGTGGAATTCGCGTGGATACAGAGCTAACTATCTTATATGAAGACAATACTGCATGTGTTACCCAGACAAAGGAAGGATATATCAAAAGTGATAGAACCAAACATATCCTTCTGAAGTTCTTCTCATACACTCAAGAACTCGAGAAAAATAAAGAAATTGAAGTGAGATATATCCAATCATGTGAAAATGCAGCGGAGATCTTCACGAAATCATTACCCACCACTATGTTTAGGAAACATGTCCATAACATTGGAATGCGTCATCAACGATACTTATAAGATGGCATCCTAGTCATTCGAGGGGGAGCTTACGTGGTTGTACTCTTTTTACTTTCTTATGGTTTTTCCTGGAAAGATTTTTAACGAGGCAACAAACAATTTATCACCAGAGACAATAGTGATATTGGTTTCCAATGGGGAGTGTTATAGAGTTGACGAAATTTACACAAACTGCCATTAGTTTCAAAAACTCTTTTTCCGATATGATATACCAACTACACTGTTCATCCAAAGTCGAAAACACTATTAATCACCAGATATCATAATACCGTATGTAGTTTTTAGTGGATAATTATTTGGTTAACATGCTAATTAATATGTTATCGTGTTAACCCAATTAATATATAGTATGTTAACGTGCTAATAATAATATTCGATACTTTAACGTGTTGACAATAATATTCGATATTTTATAACGTGTTAACATAATATATACGGATAATATTTGTGAATAACATAAAACTGTATGTGGTTTTTAGTGGATAAATATTTGGTTAACATGATAATTAATATGTTATTGTGATACGTTTATGTTTATTGTGCTAACTTAATTATCCGATAGTATGTTAACGTGCTAACAATAATATTTGATACTTAGATCGTATATATACTATTGATACTTATATCATTTTATCAGATATTATTGTTAGCACGCTATCCGATAGTATGTAAACGTGCTAACAATAATATCTGATACTTATAACGTGCTAACAATAATTGTACTAACAATAATATCCGATGTCATCATCTTCACCCACCCTCGACCACCATCACCACCACCGTCACTGTCACCGTCACCTTCACCTTCACGCACCCTCCACCACTGTTACCGTGACCAACACAATCCCCGTCATCATCAATACTATCGCTGTCCCAGGAAACTCCATGAAAGATGCTATCGAGAATCACTGATATGGCCTCAATGATGGAGAGCTCATCCAAGTTGCGTAACACACGTCGGAGACGATTCCGTTATTCGTCACATTCACCCATCCTCCATGATGCATTATCAAAAAAGAGTGAATCAAGGTCTTCAATACATGGGTTTATTATGAGAATCTCATCCTCGTAACTTCACAAATAATCAAAGGATTCTCATTCAATGTCAAAAGCTAAATTGGTGGCAAGAAAACTATTATTTGATTTAGCTAATTTTTCTCTTTTTATTTAAATGTAAATAATTTCTTTTAATGTATTTTATTGTAAAGATCACCTTGTAATAGTTATAAAAAGCTCAATTGTTCTATTTTAAAGACATATACAAATTTTTGGAAAATAGAAAGAAATAGTTTTATCTCTAAAGCTTAGGCTTTGTTTTTGCTTGTCTATTTTAGTTTGTGGATTTCATCATACAATACAAGTGTTTTGATCATTAGAGTATTGTGTGCGATTCCTTTACTCTCTTGTTCGTGTGGAATAATAACTTGTGAGATTCAAGTTGTTTTTTCATGTGTTGATTTGTGTGATTCAATCAACAAAACCCCCATCTCCATCTTCCCCATCGATCCATCCTCCATTTCAAGCCGAGTGCCTTTGAAATCATGTGTTCATAAAATTGTGAGATTCAATCTTATATCACTCCACCACCGTTACCATCACTGACACTATCACCGTCACCACCGGCACCAGGAAACTCCATGACATATTCCATCGTTTCGTCACAGATCTAGCCTCATTCAAGTTGTGTAACACACGCTGGAGATGATTCTGTTATTCGTCGGAGTTCCATAAGACCAAATATGTTCACAAGATTTTTCTCTCTCCATAGCATTATTATAATAGAGGTTATATCGTATTTTGCACTACTACAATAGACGTGGAATAGTGGTCAACATATTCACCTAATTTTGTTATTATTAAATACTAGATGTTCATAATACCCTATTTTTATCTGGATTTGGCATATTTGATTAAGTGATTTGCTATTTTGAATTAAGAGTTTCTGCAACTCAACTAGTGTATGTTGTTGAATTTTCTTTTCGGTTAAGTTTCACTGGTAGAAATTTAATTTATGGCGTTGTTTGTATGTTATATCTTCGAATAAAATATGCGAAAGATTTTGCCATAATTTTTCTGGTGCACTTACTTTACAATATACTAACAAATTTGTTTGAATAAATGTAAAATTAATTCAAACCAAAAAAATCGTTTTTATACTGAATGTTACTATTTTTTGGAAATTTTCGGTCTAAGGTTTAAAATATAAGACTGAAAAATACGATGGAAGAGAAGTGAGTTGTGGCGAGAGAGCTCCGGCTATGGAAATACGGTCCCCTCTGATTCGAATTGAGTTGAAGCGGTTTCTTATAACCTTGTCAATGGTCTTCACGAGACAAGATGGGATTGGCGTTTCCCCATGTCTTCGCCCATTTCTTTCTTGACAATATATTAATTTTTGCTATAAATAATTCATTTAACTGAAATCCATTTGCCCATTGTGAGACCTCATCTATAGCTTTGTGCCATTCTTTATCTCCATCCAGTAGACCCATGACGTTACAATTTAACAAGTGGATTTTAATTAATATTTTTAAATTTGTAGGTTTTTCTTTGGATAGTGTTTGTATTTTTAATATGAAAATTCTTCCAAATCGACTAAAATCCAGTAAATCTGTAAGATTGAATAACACGTGATTTGAATTAGTATCTATAAATCATAAAACTAATAACACAAGATTTGAACATGAATTTTAAAATCATAGAACCAATAACACTGGATTTGAAAATCCAGTGTTCTATGATTTTAAAATGGGAAAATTGTCTACAAAAGCATCAAATTTCAAATTTTGGTCATTAAAAGCACTAACTATCGCGTTGATACTTTAAATCATCATATTTGGTTCACTTCAAATTTAAATCATGAACTTTCGTTGATTCTGCCAAAAAAGACATGACGTTAAATCCGTAAACGGAATGAGTAAACAAATTAGAAAACTGTTTAAACCCACAGTTAATTGATACGACGCCGTTTTGTGATATTCTCATATATTGCATGTTTTAGCATACATTTCACTTAGAGTTTTGTGTCATTTACATGCATAATCATGGTTTCTTCTAGCATTTTGGTCTTTATTAGAGTTTAGGATGTTTCATTAGGTCCTAGAGAGTTTTGCATGCATTTGGAGTGTTTGTAGGTGTTTTGGAGGCATTTGGAGATATTTGGAGTCATGGAGCAAAGTAGGATGTAAAGTTCATCCGACACGCCGGAAAGATGCAGCTGGACGACGACCTTCCGTTCAGATTCAGCCTCAACGGTCTTCATAAAAGTCGTAGAGGAGTGAGTACGATGTCCAGTGGAGTTTGAATCAGGTCATTCGGACGTGCGGTTTGGGAGATATGTCCTTTTTACTGAAGCCATGCCCGACTAGCCGCGAAGCTGTCAACCAATACCGACCAGCATTGGATCGGTCCATTGGATCGGTATTGCAACAGACACTTGTACCGACCAGAAGCTCTTCTCAATACCGCTCCAGATCAGCTCGGCATAAAGGCTCAAGAATATTAGTACCGACCTGTTCTGGAGTGGCACTACTTGGTCGGTACAAACACGGCAGTGCAGGTCAGTCCATTTGTACCGGCTGAACGAAGGGGTTCGGATCGGATTCAGCCTTGATAATCTTCATGAAAGTTGTACCCAGATGAGTTATCTGTCCACAGAAGGTCGTTTGAGGTCATTTGGATGCGTATTCTAGGAGATACAGCGATTTTACTAAGGGCATGTCTTACAGGCCGCGAGACAATGCCGACCAGCATTGGATCGACACAAGAAAGATTAGTACCGACCTGTTCTGGACCGGTACTAACTGGTCGGTACAAAGGCAAAGATTAGTACCGACCTGTCCTAGCTCGGTACACTTGGTCGGTACTAATCCACTCCCAAGTCCATCCCCATGAAGCCATCCGAAGTGTCTTAACGATCCGGCAGAACGAAGAGGTTACGGTCAGATTCAGCATCAATGATCTTCATGAAAGATGTAGCCAGATGAGTTATATGTCCACAGGAGGTCGTTTGAGATCATTCGGACATATATTCCAGGAGATATCGCGATTTTACCGAAGGTGTATCCGTCTGGCCGCGAGACCAACGCCGACCAGCATTGGATCAGCACAAGTAAGCCCAGTACCGACCCATCCTAGAACGGTACTATCTGGTCGGTACTGAAGCAGAGAGTGGTACCGACCCAGCTTCACTCTCCATACCGATCCAGAATGGATCGGTACAAACCCCAGTCTGTTCTCATCGAAGCCAGCCGAAGTCACCCAAAGATCGCGCCAAACAAAGAACTTGCGTTCAGATTAAGCTCTCGACGTCTTCATAGACGTTGTAGATAATTGAGTTGGCTATCTGCTGGATGTGGTTTGAAGTCATTCGGAGCGGTAATTTGAAAGATACATCAGATTTAGCGGGGAGATTAAAAGGAGATTAGTACCGACCCATCTTGGGTCGGTACTGCCAAACGGTACTAATCATGCATCGAACAGCTCATCATTTCTGCCGGCTAAAACTAATCCTGCATCGACCAGCTCATCATTTCTGCCGGCTAAAACTCTTCCCGCACGACCCAAGCGCACCAATGCCGACCTGTCTTAGCTCGATGTTACCCGACCAGTACAAGGAAGAAATCTGTACCGACCCGCAGTACCGACCTAGGACTGGTCGGTACAGAGCCCTTATGTGACCACAACCCAGATCCAACCGGGTCAATACCCGGTTTGTTCCGGGTTGACCCGGTTTGCCTTTTTTGCTTTAAATACTCTTGAAACCTAATTTTTGTAGCAAGTTTTCTTCTTTCTAGAGTTGGGTTTATCCCAAACTCTTCTCATGATTTTGGAGGGATTTTTCTTGTTCTTCATACAAATGCCACTCTAGAGAAGATCTCTTCACCCTTATCTTTTATTTATGCAACTTCCTTTAGCTTTATATCCTTTTCTCTTATGTTCTTTATGTCTAGACTTTAGGCTTTTTGTTGGATTATGGATGGCTTGACTTTGATGATTTGATGATTGATTTGTGTTGCTTATGTTCTTAATCATTGCTTTCCTTTCTTATTTAGTGATCTTAATGCTAAATTGGGCTTGAGAAAGTTAATCTAGATCATAGGGATTCTCACACCCACAAGGTGTTTGATGAAATTCCTCAAAAAACTAAATAAGAGATTTACATTCTTAACCTATGAGAGTAGTTGCTTAAGGTGTTTATTGGTTGATTTGAATATTGATCTTAATGCTTGCTAATCATTTCATCACAAATGAGAATTTGATCTTGATTTAGTGATTAGCAAAGTGATTAGTGCCTTGAGAAAGGATTAGTCATAATTAGTGATCTTAACCTAAGGAATAACATAGATTGTGTGTATTAGCATCGTTAGTCAATTGTCTTGATGGTTAGATGATGATGGATTTAGGTTGCATCTTGTTAGATCATTCACTTAGGTTGATCTTAAAGCTAGTTTTGGATTGAGAGATCAAAACTAGAGCTTAGGCATTTCACGCCCGAGAGGTGTTCGATGAAATGTTTGAACCAAACCTTTTGTGAGCCTTTCATGCCTAGCCAATGAGAGTTGATGTCTAGGGTGATTAATGAACTAAGTGGAATTGGAGATTAAAGCTTGTTAATCATTTCATCACAAATGAGAATTTGATCTTGATTTGGTGATTAACAAAGTGATTAGTGCCACGAGAGTGGATTAGTCAAAATTATGAATTCCATGTTCTAGGATAGTGTTTAATTCAATCTAAATCATCATTGTTTGTTCATTAATCATCTTCTTGATAGTTTATTCCATGATCCAACACTTCTATCTTTTGTTTTCTTTCTTGCATTTTACTTTCTTAATCTAGAAACATAAAAACCCAAAACAATTGCTCTAGCTTAAAAAGTTCTTGCATTCATAGTGCATTAATCTTAACACCTATGGATTGACACCTCTTATGCTACAATGACAAGCATAGCTAGAAGAATTGATATGAACATAAAATTGAAAAATCCTTTATCATTTTGCTCATTCTTCTTAAAACCCCATATGACAAAAATTCCCAATTTCTTTCATCTAACTCCATATAGCAATCTCAACGTCTCTGACGATGTCGTCATCAATCGAGGTTAGATGAAAGAAATTAATAATTTTCGCGATATGGAGTTTTAAGAAAAATAAGCAAAACGACATCGTATCAATTAATTGTGGGTTTAAACGGTTTTCTAACCCCGTTTACTCATTCCGTTTACGGATTTAACGTCATGTCTCGCCATGTCTTTTTTGGCCGAGTCAACGAAAGTTTATGATTTAAATTTGAAGTCAACCAAATATGATGATTTAAACTATCCACGCGATAGTTCATGCTTTTAATGGCCAAAAATTGATAGTTGATATTTTTTTAGACAATTTTCCCATTTTAAAATCCATATTTAAATCTTTTGTTATTGGTTCTATGATTTATAAATACAATCACGTGTTATTCAATCCTACAAATTTACTTATGTATTTGATTTTATGATGGATTTTAGTGGATCTGGAAGGATTTCCTTGTTAAAAATACAAACATTTAAATCTGAGGAAAAAATTACGAATTTACAAATACTAATTAAAATACACATGTTAGATTTGAAAATCAGTAAATTTTACAAAGATTTCTAAATTCATTAAAATCCATGAACCAATAAACCCCCTAAATGTATATCAAAATTTGAATTGGCAAACAAATTGTTGGACACGTGTCACTCAGCTAAAAAGAATTCACCTCCTTTCATATATATGATTAGGTATAACTATTTTTTGGTTATAGAAAAAAAATCTGCCCTTCTTGTTTTCTCTTCAATTTTCATTTTATAGTTAATTTCAAATCTCAAAATTTTATTTTCTTTTTCCCGCGTCATTTTTTGAAACACAACTACGTATTAGAATCTTGTAATACTAAATAAAACATGTGTTTTGCTTTAAAATTTATCCAATAGTTAATAAGAGAGAGATGTTAGATTCATGTATCCAGTATCCAATAGTTTCATATGTAATCTAATATCCAATATTTCTTTCTTTCTTTTAACAACAAAAAACAAGAGAGAAATGTATAGTTTCATGTATCCAGAAACCAGGAAAATAATATAACTAATAAGGANCAACAGAACCTATAGTACCTATACATTCAACATATTACCACCATCCCCATTTTATGATGGTACCTATCAAATCAATCAATTTTTTTTTTGATAATACTTTTTATTACTTGTTTATTCTAACATTTTTTTATTGTGTCTTTTAGGAAATCAAAATTTTTATCTTGATAAGTTTCCTCTATTTTGGTTTTGTAAATGGGCAAAACTACAATGTGCTTGATTTTGGTGCCAAAGGTGATGGTCAAATTGATGATTCAAAGGTAAATTCTGTTGTGAAAATTTTGTTTTCTATAGCAATTTTATTTTTTTATCAAACACATTTGTTCTTTTTCAAAAACTAACTAAATAACTTTATTCTTAACTTTTTTTTGCTATATTCTTATTTTTTTTTAAAAATTTGCTTATGTAAAAAAGGGCTTTTGTGGAAACGTGGAACGCTGCATGTGGCGGAGATGGAGACATGGAAACACTTCTTATTCCCGCTGACCAAACATTTTTACTCCAACCTATTGTGTTCAAAGGTCCATGTAAATCTAGCTTTATAAAAGTTCAGGTATGTAGACGATTAATTTAAAATTTTAAATGATAAATACAACTACGTTTAAACTATAAAAATCAATTTTAGTCACAAAAAAAAACTAGAAAAATCAATAAAATTTAACTTTTGTCTTAATATTTGAAGTTGGATGGGGTTATTATTGCACCTAGCAACAACGAAGCATGGTCCAAGTGTCCAACCCCAAATCCCAAATATGGATCAGTTTTTCAACTGTGTCTGGTCTAATGGTCAATGGTTCGGGAACGATTAATGGTCGTGGTTCGTCCTTTTGGGAGGTGACAATTTGCTAGATCATAATTTTCATTACTTTTATTATATATTTTAGTCATCGTAACATCTGACTCATGAAATAATTCATTAGATTTTCAGCAAAATTTGAAAACTTCTCAACGACCTACAGTAAGAATATCTACTAAAGTTACTATGTACTCTTGATGAAGACTATTGTTGTTTTTTATCGATTTTGATCGCCACAAATTTGCTATTAGATAAATTATAGTTTTTATTGCAGGCATTTCATATTAACAAATGTGACAACCTTACGATAAGCGGGATAACCTCGATCGATAGTCCAAAAAACCATATATCAATCAAAGGATGCAAAAATGTTACAATATCGAATATTAATCTCTTAGCACCCGATGAAAGTCCCAACACAGATGGAATTGATATAAGTGACTCGACTAACGTCAACATATTTGAGTCTACAATTCAAAACTGGTATGTTTGTATGTATTAATCATTTGTGTTTTTTTTCCTTAATACATAGGGATCGCACACCAAGTGATAGATTATTCAACAAGTTTATGCATTTGTTGATTTTCTTATGGAATTTTTTTTGCGTATATATTATAGATAAAAAAAAATGGTACAAGAATCATTTGAATTTCAATGATTGAATTTTCGGGAGACGATCGTATAGCAATCAAAAACGGAAATACCAATATCAACATTACAAGGATTAATTGTGGACCTGGTCATGGAATAAGGTAATTAAATTATACAATATCTTTAACTTAAGATATAAATAATTCAACACTAGTATGTAAAGAATATATGTCTATCCAATCATTATCAACTGGTTTTGAAATAGAAGTTCATAACCTCACATGGTATCATAGCCAAACATATACATATAATGATCCAAACATAAAGTGGGATTCACTCCAAAATGAATGAGCGAAAAAAAAAAATCATTTCGAGGGATATTTAAAATATCCCACATTGGAATTGGAAGTGAAAATAACCCAACACAAATATATAAAGAATATATGCTTTTTCATTTATTGTCTATTGGTTTTAAGTTGAAAGTTCATAAACTCATAAAATATAGGGTAATGAATTCATTAATTTTCATATAATTGGATAACAGTGTGGGAGGTTTAGGAGCCGATGGAGAAAATGCTATAGTTAATGATGTTCAAGTGACTCACTGCACTTTCAATCAGACGACGAATGGAGCGAGAATCAAGACATGGCCGGTATTGATTTTTTATTATTTTATACTAGTTATTATCTCTTATATATAAACTAATGAAACTGATAATTTTAAATATGTTTTATATTTTTATTTAAATTTTGTTTCTAGGGTGGACAAGGGTATGCAAGAAACATAAGTTTTGAAGACATTACACTCATTGATGCAAAAAATCCAATTATAATTGACCAACAATATATAGATAAAGGGCGTCTTGACTCCGCAGAGGTAATAAAATTATAGCTTTGTATATATGAATATATTTTTCAAAATATGATTAAACTGAAAAATTTATGTTTTTTATGTTCAATAGGATTCAGCAGTGGCGATTAGCAATGTAAAATTCATCCGTTTTTGTGGAACAACGTCATATGAAGATGCTATAACGCTTGATTGTAGTGCAACCACACGTTGTAAAGATATATTTTTGGATGGAATCAATGTTACAATGGCGGATGGAGAAAACCCTAAAGTTAATTGCAAGAATGTTGATGGAAAATCGGAAGACATTGTTTTGATGCGTGACTGTTTTGAAAATGTTTAACAATTTTTGTTATATTAATTGAGATGCCATTTGAAATCTTTTGGCAACTTGCATTTGAGATATTTGGGAGGAACAAAATAGTAGGCTAATTTAAGATACAAACTAGTGATTGCCAAGAAAATATTTCAAAGTAATGAGTGTTTTAGCATTTTAATGATAGGTTTACTTGATAAAACTTAAATGATATTTAAAAAAAAAAAAAACCTTTTCGCCAAAAAATTTACTCTTTGTTTGAAAATTAGAGGGTTAAAATGTAGTAAAAGGAACTCATAATATCATAATTCATTAAATAAAACCATAAGGACTCTAAGTCCATTTGGAATTTGAAACCAATTTTTTTGTTAGATTAAGCATATGAATACGTTGATCATGTTTGTGTAGTTGGTATTCATAGACGTAAAAATAAATTTAACCACTAACCGCAAAAAAATCTTACCTGGGTTTCAACCATTAACCACAAAAAAAATCTTGCTTGATTGCATAAAACACAAACATAACATGAACTTAACAATCAATTAGAGGGCTAATATAATGTCTAACATCTTGTTAACTAATCATGCTAACTAGAAAATCCATAGTCTATTTTTAGATGACTTTCATAAAGGAATCAAACTAGCAAAATTTCCGGAACGGAAAAGACAAAACAAGAAAACCACAGTTTATAACGGCGACCGATTGAACGTTGGCGACATTGCAAATTGGAGAATGGCATGCGGTTTAACTTTGGCAATAATGCAAAACTAGAAAACGTGATGCGATCATGGACGAGGACCAAGACATGGAGCAGGAAGTAGGAGAGGAGCTGACTGCCAAAGAGGAGCAACGTGAGAACAAGGAAGCAACAGAGGCACAACAAGATTCGAAAACACCCAACGTAGCCGAGCTTGAAGCTGAGGATGCTATGACCATTCCAACTGGTACCATGACGAGGTCAAAGACTAAGGAACTCCATAAGACTGTGGCTGGTATACTCAACCAAATCCAGGAGCATTCACCATTCAAGATCACTCCAACACTCATCCTGATTCAAGCACAACAAGGCTAGTAAGCTCGTGATCTGTTCTTGTACTCTTTTTCCCTGTCTTTATTTTTGTCTCACTTGGGTTTTGCAAAGACAGGTTTTTAATGAGGCAAGAGTAGATCACATCACCTCAGCTTACAAGCCTATTGGCGTTAAAGGCCTTGTTTTCTTCTTCTTTCCTTTTTTCTCTCTTTTGCGCAAACTTATGGATGTTTCTTTATCTTTCTTTTCTTTTGGGTTATTTTTGCAATTCTTTAAAACTTAGGGACTCGTTTTTCCCTTTATAAACCTTTGTAAGGTTGCTGGAAAACATTACGGAACTTTTATCGAAAACCTTATTACGGCGCCGCCGCTTCTTCTTTTGAGAGAGATGAGTCCTCTTTGGGTTCTTCTCTTTGCTTGGTGAGTTATATCCAGGCTTGTTCTTCCTCAAGTGAGTAATATCTTGAGAAGAGCTCGGTATATCAGAGGTTCTTCCATCACCTCTGTGCGACACCTTCGACTCCACATCCCTTGAGGCAGCTTGCTTGCAAGGCTTATCCGTTAGTTTCCAGCAACAGAGCGTCGATTCTAGGGAGGATCACACCAAGTGGTATCAGAGCTTGCGCTCTCAGCTAGCTGGTAAAATCGTTCCTTGCTATTTCGATTTTTATTCTTATTTCTTTCTTAGGGTTTCGAGTCTGTTCTTCCTATTAGTGGTGTCGAGTCTGCCTTTGATTTGCTTTAGAGAGTGTCGAACCTAGTAACTAGTTGTTTTTGTTTTAGTTTTAGCGAAAAATCAAAAAAAAAAAAAATTATTATTGAATCACGTTGCGACTGTGTTCTTTATATTCTACAGACAGCATCGATCGATACTGTAGGGCTAGGTGTTGGGTATCGACCGATTTAAGCGTTACGCATAGTTATAATTGGCAAGCATCGATCGACACCTTATGTGTATCGATCGATACTAGGCTTATGTTGGTCGATCTTTTTGGGTCTTGTTTCTGAAAATTCCATTGTTTAATCTTGTGAGAACTTGTTACTGGTGAGTTTGTTGTTTCTGTTTCTCAGGACAAGATGTCGCAGGATGAGGAAGATACTAGTACCATGAGGAACAACAAGTTGATGATGGATGCAATGATGGCTAGAATGCAACAGATGCTAAACAATGCCTTATATGACAAATTTGAGGCCTTCCGCCAAGAGCAGCAATCTGAGCAAGAGGGTAGCCATCCAAGGGGAGCTCGTAGGGGCAGAGACCATCAGAGACACCATGGAGATGAGGACACAGCAAGCTATTACAATGAGGAGAGTGCATCAATGCAAGGCAGCCAACGAAGGCGTAGACGTACAAGAGACGGTGGAGACAACTTTGGAGGTCTCAAACTCAGAATACCATCTTTCGTAGGCAAGAACGATCGTGATACCTATTTGGAGTGGGAGAAGAAGATCGAACTGCCAACATTACACCGAAGCCAACAAGGTGAAGATAGCAGCAACAGAATTCAGTGAGTATGCTCTTAGCTGGTGGGATCAGCTTGTTACGTCTCGAAGACGTAATGGAGAAGAACCAGTACAGACTTGGAACGAGATGAAGAGGCTGATGAGGAAGAGATTTGTACCGAGTCATCATCACCGTGAGCTACACAGCAAGCTCAGAAAGCTCTCACAAGGAAGCCGTAACGTAGAAGACTATTATCAAGAGATGGAGACGCTTCTGATTCGTGCTGACATATCAGAAGATAGAGAAGCTACTATGCCACGCTTATTAGGAGGATTAAACCGAGACATACAAGACAGACTGGAGATGCAACATTATGTGGAATTAGAGGAGATGCTGCACAAGGCTATTTTGATCGAACAGCAACTCAAGCGAAAGGTTTCCTCTAGACCCAGCTATGGAGGTGGGACATCTGTTACTAGGACGGGTTACCAAAGAGACGATAAGTCTAATACGTTCCAGCGTGAAAGCATGCAAGTAGTGACGCTCAGGCCAGAAATGAGGCCGTATTTGACCAACCAAGGCAACAAGGGCAAAGGCAAGACAGAAGCTACAACGTCCAGATCGCGTGATGTTAGTGTTTTAAGTGCCAAGGGCGAGGACACTATGCCAACGAATGCATCAACAAGAGAGTTATGGTACTGCTGGAAAATGGAGATATGGAGTCTGAAGATGAAGCAGGAGAGGATTCTGATCCTTTATCCGAATATGAAGAACAACCTGCCCAAGGACAGCTCTTAGTAACAAGGAGATCTTTAAGCATGCAGACCAAAGCTGAAGAACCAGAGCAACGAGAGAACTTATTCCATACAAGATGTCTGGTCCAAGGCAAAATCTATAGCCTTATCATCGATGGAGGGAGCTGTACTAACGTGGCAAGTGAGACGATGGTCAAAAAGCTTGGGTTGAGGGTTAAAAGGCATCCAAGACCTTATAAGCCGCAATGGCTTAACGAAGAAGGCGAAATGAAAGTGACCCACCAAATAGTCGTTCCCCTGGCCATTGGGAAGTATGAAGACGAAGTTCAGTGTGACGTATTGCCAATGGAGGCCAGCCACATCCTTCTCGGACGGCCATGGCAATCAGATCGAAAGGTAACCCATGATGGTTTCGCTAACCGATATTCTTTTAAGTTTAATGGCAGGAGAACCGTGCTGGTTCCCATGACGCCTCAAGAAGTACTTCAGGATCAACTATGGCTCAAGCACAAAGGAGAAAATTCGCTAGCACCCAGTCCAGACGGGAGCATCGATTGATACTCCTCAGTATCGATCGATCTGGACCAGCCGAAGCTCAAACGACCCAGTCCAGGAGAGAGTATCGATCGACACTCCTCTGGTATCGCTCGACACTCCTCTGGTATCGTTCGACACAACTTCTTTGCAACCTCGGGTGAGGTTAAACAAACTTTCTTTTCTCAACAACCTATACTTCTGCTTGTCTTTAAGGAGGCTCCTACCAGCCTAACTAACTCCACACCGTTGCTGCCGAGTGAGATGCAATTTCTTTTGCAGGAATATGAGGATGTGTTCCCTGAAGACAATCCCAAGGGTCTGCCACCCATTAGAGGAATAGAGCATCAGATTGACTTCGTGCCTGGTGCTTCTCTTCCAAACCGTTCAGCCTATCGGACGAACCCAGTAGAGACTAAGGAGTTACAACGACAAGTCGACGAGCTCATGGAGAAGGGGAACATCAGAGAGAGAATGAGCTCATGTGCTGTACCAGTTCTGCTCGTGCCAAAGAAGGATGGGAGTTGGCGCATGTGCGTCGACTGCAAGGCGATAAACAACATTACGGTGAAGTATTGACACCCTATTCCTAGGCTATACGACATGTTAGATGAATTGCATGGCTCTAGGGTGTTTTCTAAAATAGATTTAAAGAGTGGATATCATCAGATTAGGATGAAAGAAGGAGATGAATGGAAAATTGCATTCAAAACGAAACATGGTTTATATGAATGGTTAGTGATGCCATTTGGGCTGACGAATGCACCTAGTACGTTCATGAGGTTAATGAATCATGTCTTAAGATCATTCATAGGTCACTTTGTTGTAGTCTATTTCGATGACATACTCATATACAGCAAGAACCTAGAAGAGCATATTAGTCATATTCGATCTGTTTTGGATGTGCTTAGGGAAGAGAAGCTCTTTGCAAACTTGAAGAAATGCACGTTTTGTACGGATAACCATGTGTTTTTAGGTTTTGTCGTAAGTGCAGGTGGAATACAGGTCGATGAGGAGAAGGTTAAAGCCATTAGAGACTGGCTCAGTCCGAAATCAGTATGCGAAGTGCGAAGCTTCCACGGCCTTGCTGGATTCTATAGGCGGTTTGTTAGGGCTTCATCACTCTTGCGGCACCCTTGACTGAAGTGATCAAGAAGGATGTCGGCTTTCGATGGGGACCAGCACAAGAAGAGGCCTTCCAGGCCTTGAAAGAGAAGCTTACTCACGCCCCTCTTTTAGTTCAACCTGATTTCCTTAAAACTTTTGAAATTGAGTGCGACGCTTATGGTGTAGGTATTGGAGCTGTTTTAATGCAGGATAAGAAGCCCGTAGCGTTCTTTAGTGAGAAGCTTGGAGGAGCCACTCTCAACTACCCAACATATGACAAGGAGCTGTACGCATTAGTGAGGGCGTTGCAAACATGGCAGCATTATCTCTGGCCCAAGGAGTTTGTTATACACACTGATCACGAGTCTCTAAAACATTTAAAGGGGCAACACAAACTCAACAAGAGGCACGCCAGGTGGGTGGAGTACATTGAGACATTCCCATATGTCATCAAGTACAAGAAGGGTAAGGACAATGTAGTAGCTGATGCATTGTCCCGGAGGTACGCTTTACTTACTTCTCTAGATGCAAAACTGCTGGGTTTCGAGCAGCTTAAGGACTTGTATACTTCCGATTCCGACTTTCAAGAAGTCTTTTTATCTTGTGAGAAGTTTGCTACTGGGCGTTATTATAGAAGTGAGGGATTCCTCTTCTATGATAACCGCTTGTGTATTCCTAACTGTTCTGTGCGAGATTTGCTTGTTAGGGAAGCACATGGAGGAGGTTTAATGGGGCATTTTGGGATGGCTAAGACTATAAAAGTGATGTAAGATCACTTCCACTGGCCTCATATGAGAAGAGACGTGGAGAGAATTTGTGGCCGGTGCACAACATGTAAACATGCTAAGTCTAAAGTGATGCCACACGGTTTGTATTCCCCTCTCCATGTTCCCACTCATCCTTGGACTGACATTTCCATGGATTTCGTACTAGGGCTGCCTAGGACTAGAACAGGGAAGGATTCCATCTTTGTAGTAGTAGACCGTTTTTCAAAGATGTCGCATTTCATTGCTTGTCATAAAACAGATGATGCATCTCATGTAGCTAGTCTGTTCTTTAGAGAAATTGTGCGTCTTCATGGCATGCCTAGGACCATCGTATCTGATAGAGACACTAAGTTCCTTAGTTATTTTTGGAAAACACTATGGTCTAAGTTAGGCACTAAGCTTCTGTTTTCTACTACATGTCACCCGCAAACTGACGGGCAAACTGAGGTTGTCAATAGGACACTAGGGACTCTACTGCGAGCATTACTTAAAAAGAACATTAGGAGTTGGGAGGAATGTCTGCCACATATAGAGTTTGCATACAATCATGCTGTGCATTCTGCATCTAAGTATTCCCCATTCCAAATTGTTTATGGTTTTAGTCCTTTAACCCCTTTGGATTTAACCCCTCTTCCTTTGAGTGAAAGAGCAAGTTTAGATGGTAACCAGAAAGCTGAGCTGGTTAAACGAATTCATGAGGAAGCCCGAGCCAATATAGAGGCAAGAACGAAGCAGTATGCTGAACAGATGAACAAGGGCCGGCGCAAGATGATCTTCGAGGAAGGAGACCTCGTATGGGTGCACCTAAGGAAGGACCAGTTTCCAGATCAGAGGAAGTCCAAGCTAATGCCTAGAGTTGATGGCCCATTCAAGATCACGAGGAGAATCGGCGACAATGCCTACCAGCTGGACCTTCAAGGTAAGTATAATATAAGTTCTAGCTTCAATGTTTCTGATTTAGTCCCTTTTGTTGCAGATGACCCGGATTTGAGGTCAAATCCTTTTCAAGAGGGAGGGGAAAGATGATGCGATCATGGACGAGGACCAAGACATGGAGCAGGAAGTAGGAGAGGAGTTGACTGCCAAAGAGGAGCAACGTGAGACCAAGGAAGCAACGGAGGCACATCAAGATTCGAAAACACCCAACGTAGCCGAGCTTGAAGCTGAGGATGCTATGACCATTCCAACTGGTCCCATGACGAGGTCAAAGACTAAGGAACTCCAGAAGACTGTGGCTGGTATACTCAACCAAATCCAGGAGCATTCACCATTCAAGATCACTCCAACACTCATCCTGATTCAAGCACAACAAGGCTAGTAAGCTCGTGATATGTTCTTGTACTCTTTTTCCCTGTCTTTGTTTTTGTCCCACTTGGGTTTTGCAAAGACATGTTTTTAATGAGGCAAGAGTAGATCACATCACCTCAGCTTACAAGCCTATTGGCGTTAAAGGCCTTGTTTTCTTCTTCTTTCCTTTTTTCTCTCTTTTGCGCAAACTTATGGATGTTTCTTTATCTTTCTTTTCTTTTGGGTTATTTTTGCAATTCTTTTAAAACTTAGGGACTCGTTTTTCCCTTTATAAACCTTTGTAAGGTTGCTGGAAAACATTACAGAACTTTTATCGAAAACCTTATTACGGCGCCGCCGCTTCTTCTTTTGAGAGAGACGAGTCCTCTTTGGGTTCTTCTCTTTGCTTGGTGAGTTATATCCAGGCTTGTTCTTCCTCAAGTGAGTAACATCTTGAGAAGAGCTCGATATATCAGAGGTTCTTCCATCACCTCTGTGCGACACCTTCGACTCCACATCCCTTGAGGCAGCTTGCTTGTAAGGTTTATCCGTTAGTTTCCAGCAACAGAGCGTCGATTCTAGGGAGGATCACACCAAAACGGCGATGCCATTGAAGACAAGGGGGAAGCCACAAGAAAGAGAATTTCATTTCTGATTTAAGAGTTTTTTTTATTATTATTAGTTTTTGTTGATTAAAATAACTTTTTAGTATTTTTGAATATATAAAAGTGGTATTAGTGGAGCTTTTGAGTAGCCTATGATACTTTTGAGTTTTGGCCACAACTTTGGTTTTGTGTTATTTTAGAGTATTGTTGTTAATTTAAAATAATTAGTCTACATACTCCAATTATGATATGTTGGAGTTTTTGGTTCACTTTTTATCGAAGGATTTATATGTTACATTTTCCATAACGCAAACAAATTAATAGTTTTAAGGAAAAATAACAAATACTATGATTCAACCCGCGCTATCTATATAGCGCGAGGTAATTTTTGTTAAAAAAATTGTTATGAAATTTAAGAAAAATTGTTTTTATCTGAATTTTAAAATATGTTTAACTAATGATTATAAATAGAACTGTCAACCTGTCTATTTAACCCGTTTTGCAATAAACTAAAATATTATTCAGGTTAACCCGAAAAAACCTATAATCTTGAAAACATAACTCTAATATGCACCGTTTAATTACTATGATTTTTGTGGTCGACCCACAAACTCTTAAAAAAAATCAATTTTCTCGTGTCCAATCTTTATAAAATTACTAAAATAAATTATAATAATTATAGTGAAAATATTGCAAGATTTGAATATATTTTTTCTTTGAATATGTATGGATTGATTAATGTTTAATAATATCATAATAATTTAGTAAATAACTTCTTTAATGGGAAATAAATACTTTCCATATTCTCATCAATAATTTTAAAAGACAATTATATCATTTCCTATTTCAATTATCTTTTCTTATTTGTAATGACATTTCATGTAATAACTTACAAAACAAAGTTCATTTTCAAAAATGTCTTCTTAAATAATATTATAGAGATGTTACGTCCAATGTGCCAGGTGCAAAGTGGACGGCGAGCCAAAAACGTCTAATCGGAGTCTATGCGATTTTTAAGCAGTTTATATATGAGAATATTACATCAAAAGACACTTTTCAAACTCATATTACATTAATTGTCACTTCTAGCTGTTGAGACACTTTGTGTAAGTGAAAAGACTCTTATACCTTTTAAACCAACATTTCACTCATGGTTTCGATGGATACAATGTCGTGGACAGGTGAGAAATTAAAAATTTGAGTAAAAGTAATTATTATTCCCCACATATTTTGTTTTCTAATTTTCTATATTGTGAAAGATATAAAACAATTTCTTTGGTTATAACGAATTATAATTCTATTTTTTATATATTTTAAGACCAATTTTGCTATAGTTTATGTGTCAGACAAAAAATATTTAAGAAACAAAAGAGTATTAGTGTAGTCATGACAAAACAAAAAATCCATTGGATCATGAGTTGTGAACGATGTAATATGGACAACTTAGTGCAGTATCATTGTATCGGAAATTCGTATATTTAAGGTTAAAAATGTTTTCTCTTCGAAGCACATGAAATCCAAACAACATTAAAACCATATAACCGCACTAGTTTCACAATTCATACGTTTGCATACCACTAATCCAAACAACGTTGATTTTGTTTCTAAATGTTATTTGTAACACCAATTATAATGGATATTTGTATAAAATGTTTGTCCACGTCGATATGTGCATAAAATGTTTATGTGCATCAATTTTAATTGATATTTGTGTAAAATGTTTATCCACGTCGATATGTCAATGAAACATTGTCCACGCGATCATGTCTACGTCCATATGTTCATATTACATTGTCCACAACTCATCATTCAAATGAATTTTTAACTATGGTTTTGATTTTTATTTTTAAAAAATTCTTGTTTAACACCTAAACTATAGTAAAATAAATATTAAAATAATGACAAAATATGATTATAATTTATTCTAACCAAAAAAATTGTTTTATGTATTTCACAATATAGAAAAATACAAAACAAAACAGATGGGTGAAAATAATTATTTTATCTCAGATCTTTAATCTCTCATCCGTCAACGACACTGCATCCACCATATCGTGTACACGCGGAGTAATTTCGGATTAAATTAAAATAAACAGTATAAAAAGTGTCATAATAGTTGAAAGTGCCTATTTTGTAAGAATAAGTGGTGAAGTGACTTTTACAGTAAATCATTATTTATATATTTATAAGATAAATCAATCCATATATATATTATATTTTTAATATATAGTGTAACACATTAAATACATGATTCATAAATAATAAAATATAAATATTCTAAATCTTAAAAAGAAATTCAAAGTTTAAATAACACACAAAAATTCAAAAGATTTTATCCAAAAAAATAAAGTCAAAAGAAATGTTATAAATATCCTAACTAGATATAATTATTGTTAACAAAACAAATATCCGTAATTATGATGTTTTGCAAATCTCCCCAATCTATATTATGCACTGTCGTAGCATTGCTTAAAGAAAACAATGTTACCGTAGTACCGTACCAACTATTAAGAAACTCAAAACAAAACTTAAGAAAAATTACAAAATCAAAGTAAGAAATTTAGAATTCTAAACTCGATTAAAGAAAAGGGTCTTCTAAGATAATTTTTTTTTGACCAAAATATCCTCTCTTTTTTTTCTTTATTACTCATATTGACATTATCCTGTAAACTGTGTAACTGTGTTATCAAGAAACCTAAATCGAAAGTAAACAATTGGAATTTTTTTTATATTATCAGTTCGATGAATTATTACATTATTATTATTTTGATAAAGATGTTCAAGCTATGTTTGTATATACTCTGTGACCAAGAACATCTTCCAGTTGCATCTTCACATCTATAAACATTAAAATCCTAGAAAAAAAAACCGAGAGAGAAAAATACACAATTTTCTGCTAATTCGGCTGTCTAAAAATTAACAACTATGAAAGAAACAGAGAAGAAAAAAACAAAAAAAAAGTAAAAAGAAATAAACAAAAGAACTTTCAGAATTTAAAAAAAAAAACGTTTTTGCTGGATCATGCGGTTTTTTCACGAGCAGCCAGAAAACGAAAATTCTACTTGAGAGGAGGAGAATGATCACGAACAGTTCTTGGATTAAACGATGCTCTGTTTTCAATACTCAATTTCCTAGCGAAATCTCTCTTCTTCATCGCGTAAGACAACGAAGATCCTTTGCTTCCGCTCTGTTCCTTGATCGTTGGTACCAAGTACCAAGCGATACAAGTGCACATAATCGCAACAGATCTCCCAAAGAAAACCAAGAAAATGAGAACCAAGATCATAGTCACGGGCAAGAAATGATTCGGTCTCGTGATCTTCTTCAGGTTCTCGTTCAAAACGCAGCTCTGTTTCTGCTCTGTTTCAGGCTCTGTTTTCTTCGTTTCCTCTGTTTTAGATTCGTTGACCACCGTCTTGACTTTAGCAGCAGCGACATCTTTGGTCTTCTTCTGTTTATGAAGATAAGATGATTTGATCACGACGGGGACACACTCGCCGGAGCTTGTGAATACGAATCGGACAAGAGGCGGGCCACCGGAATCGAGCTTCTTCGAGTAGATGCTTTGTCTCTTCTCGTCGAGCTCTGAGAGAAGCTCAGAAAATTTGTCAAGCCCACGATTTGAATAAGGGTTCTTGCTCTCTTTTCTTGATTTTCTTGGCGAAGAACAAGGAGATCTAAATGGGCTCACCATTTTTATTTCAATCGGTGATCTTTTGGTTCCTTTAATTTTGAGCTGTTCTTGTGAGATTAGGAGAGGGTTTTTTTTTTGGTTTGCTTTGTTTTTTTTGGTTATTGAGGATTTGTTTTACAGACAAGAGAGACGACCTTAGTACTAATATACGGGATTTGTATTAATTTTTAAAAGACTTGACGCGACAAGAATATTATTTTTTATAAAACCGATAACAAAAAAATATGGTTTGTAAATATTAAAAAATGGATTTTAAGATGTTGACCGGATCTGATGAAATGAAGCGTTATAACTTGGTCAAATCTCAGGGTCTCAGAATTTTATATTCTTTTGATAATTTGTTTTTTTTTGTGTGGATAAAGATAAGAAGTTTCCACGAACCAAAGGAGATCATGGCTTATGTGTATGACGTATTAACGTTGGTCGTATTGCTTGACTTTCTTGCGGCAGAAGTTCAAGAAAAGAAAAAAAGTTATTGTTTCTTAAATTTCCACGACAGATAGTTTTCAAGTTACCTCTCGTAATCAAGTATTGATCATTTCATAATTGGATGCTATATATCGATAGTTTTTTGTCAACTTCTTTGAAGGGAAGTTTTTAAACCTTGGTTTTTTTTTTTTTTTTTTTTGATCAAAGTAAACCTTGGTTTCTAAATAGAATTATGCAATCGGAGATTCTGGTAAAGCATGTTAACATAAACATGTATTTGCTGTTTTGCCAAATTATTTTATTGTTTTGCCAAAAATTTCATGATAAAAACCATGTTTAAACTCGAGTTAAGGTCAATTAAGTTAGCTCCAAAACTTTATACTACTTGTAGTATTATTGTTCACGTGATTTTTAGCTTGAAAAACTTGATATCATTACTGTTCACATGATTTTTGTGGCTTATTTTCTCGATCATTAATGCACATGTAACAATTACTACGTGTTTTGTTTTTGTGGAGTAATATCTTATGTTGGCAATCTGTATTTAGTAATAATTATATTCATAAATATATGTATAGTACTCGTGAAAATTCTGGTCCAGTAAATTAGGACCAATAAACAATGGTAAACAGTCTAGAAAAGTAAAAGACAGAAACAAGGTGAAGAACCGAGTTGAAATGCACGCCGAAATCATTAATGGTCAAAGAGGAATAAATGCTTATCAGTCAGTCAATCCCGTAACGGTTAAAAACTTATTCGAACAGGCGATTAAATACGCCTGAACGTAACGACGGAATCCTCTCAATTAAAGACCATTTATGGTGAATCAATTAGAGTAAATGACAGCGTTAAACATAGACTCCGGATATAAAAGCAAGGACAAGGACAATGAGCACAACAATTTTTTCTTCTTGCAATTAGCACTACACACTTAGTTCTTATCAATTTTTTGTTCTTGTTCTTGTGTAAACACTCTCGAATACGAAATACAAATCTCATCATACTCCAATTTTTGTGTCTAAAATCGTTTCTTGATCCATCCACCGAGCAATATATTTTATGTTTATTGCTCAAAAACCATTCAATTTTTTTGTTATTAAAGATAAACTAAAATCCTCCTATTATTCATATTTATATTTTTTTACTATTGTAATTTCAACTACAACAATATAACAATATGCATTATTTAATGAGACATGAATTAATAGCGGTTGTTGCGGACTACAATACAATTATGTTTTTTTTTCTTTCTTCCTCTTCGAATCATTAACTTTATATGTTGAATGGTAATTTTAGTAGCTGAGGCATTAATTGTATACATTGAATTTCTGCAGTTAAAGCAATTTGAAAGTATCAAAGATCAAAAAAGAAAAAAATATATATATACTTGAGTGTTATATTTGTAAAAAATATATACTTCCTATGTTTCACAAAGAGTGTCATTTTGACACATTTCACACATATTAAGAAAACTATAAAAATTTCATATTACCCTTTATTAATATACTAAACAATTTTTCTCTCTCTAATTAATACACTACAACAATAAGGTTAAAACTAGATTTTTGTTCAAAATTATGCATTGAAAACATAAAACGACACTTTTTGTGAAACAAAAATAAAATCTTAAAATGACACTCTTTGTGAAACGGATAGAGTATTAGAATGTTAAAATGTCTCACGTTGGAAGTTGAGACATTTCTTAACAAGTATATAAGGTCCATTGGCCAATCCAATCATTGTCTGAGTTGGAAGCCCATGATTCATAATATGGTATCAGAACCCAAGGTTGGCCCAACATATAATTTCCCATAAAAACGGTTTCTCACATTCTAAGTGGCCTGTCTTGTTGTGGTATTTTCAAGATGATTGTGTGTTATCCCACCATCATCGAAGAGGCCTATTAGAATGTTAAAATGTCCCACATTGGAAATTGGACATTTTAAAGTTGATGAACCAATCCATTCATTGCCAATTAGTTTTGAGTTTGAAGCCAATGATTCCTAATAGTGATCGAATCATATATATGAAAAGATGTGAGTTATCTCCATAGCTTACCACATCAGCAACCGAAAATGCGCCACATGGCGATTATAAAATTTATTATAGATTTTTAATATTTATCTTATATTAATATCAATTTCCATTATGTAATTATTAACTATCGTAATGTTTCATCTTCCTTTAGGTTTTATTAATTGTCATTTCCGATTTTCTAATTCCATTCGCACAAACAAATAAATTTGAAGAAATTAAAAAAAAAAAATTGAAGAAATCGTATTTGGTTTGCTTTTTCTTCTTGTCTATTCTTTTTGTCACCCAAACATTGTTTTTGTTTCATTCTTAAATTTATTTTGGTGTCTCGAGTTCACTGATGAGTTCATCGTCTACGAGACTTGTTTTCGGTTACTACTTTCTCCAAGAAGAATACAAATTAGATCTCCAGTCACGACCTGCACATGGCGGCAAAAGGACTTAAAACTACGACTCAATTGATAATGCATCGTGTGTGATGTAAAGAAGTGTATGCTTATTATGGTTTTATTGGAGTGAGATGAGATGAAAACTGATACCCAAAAAGAGAGGGAAGATGAACAGAAATTGATAGCTTGTCTTTTCTATTGTTCTTCTAAAAAATTGCATCTTACAAATTACCATTTTTTCGCCAGTCTGTGAATTGTTTTTTTGATGCTTACCGTGATTATCCAAAAGAGTTTTCAATCAGATACTTAGAATTAAAGATATAATATTCTATGTTGTTACTACAATTCTTTGTAGTTTAATTTTGTCTGTTCATGCTTGGAAAAATAGCAAACTTTGAAAATTTGTTGATAGCCACTCGAAACATGTCGATGGAGTGAAAATATTATATTTTTTTGGTTATTTCCTAAACACGTTCAGAAAAAAGTTCACTCTAGATTATGTAAAACTATTGTTATTTATAGATCAATGGTTCATGTTCTTCAAATTTAGGGTGACATAAGAATAAAATATGTTCCAAGAAGATTGATCGATCATGTCTAAAGTCTGTTAACCGGAGCCGAGGACTTAAGCTTAGCGCTCCCTACATTGCAAACTGAAGCAATTCAAGGTACTCTTATGTTTTCTATGAAAAATTTCAATAACGAACTAATTCAATACAAGAAAGATGGAGAAGAGTGGTTTCAAGAAATCAAATCAAATTTTTTTTGTTTAACAATACAAAAAAGATATCAAATTTCTTTTCGTCGGATTTATAAATATCACTATCGTGCTTCAAGTCATTGCGGTGAAATTCATGCAGATCGTTTATGCACATGGTCTGGTTAAATTTATGTCTAAAAAAATGTTATCGTAATAAGTTTGTTGGTTAAATTACTAGTTAACGTTCAATTTGGTCTAGTTCTTATTGGCCTGGTGTAATTCGTAATAGTACGATATGGTCTCATTTGGTTAGTGTAGTTCGTAGCAGTATGATATGGCCCACCGCTAAACAAAAGTTGAGGAATGTGTAAGGTGTAACGGTGGACACAATTAACCAAGAATTACAATTAACATAACTGAATAGTAAGTAATAAATAAATGGATGTGCTTAGTTGTTTTTTTTTGGGTGACGTCTTTCAGGAAAGAAAAAAAATACATTAACCATCGTACCTTAGTTTTTACTCTCTAAATAAGAAGTTTGCCGCTATAAAAACCAAAACATTATTTGAAAATGTCAATAGCCAAATTAAGATATATAAAATGACATTGAATATATCTACATCCATACAATATTGATAGATGAATATATAATTACTGTGATTTTCCAGAACGCTTCAGTATTATTAGATGAAAGAAATGAACATTAGTCTGAGCCTAGACTCATACATTGTAATGATACTCAAGCTTTTGTTTTTAAGGTATATATATAAATAAAGCATACAAATATTACAAAATAGATGGAGTAGAATAGTTATGATACTGATACCAAATGAGAACATAGGAGATGCGGCCTAGAAATATTATTTGGAAGAACAATATGCAAAATAGCGTATCATATATTATAAGAAATATATAACATGTTTTTCTTTACAAATGCAAGTATTTTTAGAGGTGATTGCGACAAAATGATCAGATAATAGGATAATACTCTTAATCTTTTTTAAAAAAAACTCAAAACGTAATTGAATAACTTTTATTGTATATTTATTTTAATTTTTAAAAGTTACGACATGTAATTTAAATTATGTTCAAATAAGCAAAAAAAAGGAAAAAAAAAAGCAACGAAAAAATAATTTTGGAAAAAAAAAAAGCTGAGATCCTTGGTGTTCCGGAGAGTGAGGTTCACAGAGAAGGGGAAAACTTGCAAATCTCGCAAAGAATGACAAGAGGAAGAAGAACAAGTAAGCGTGGAGAACAAGTAAGAGGAAGAAAAACAATTAATTTTATGGTTTTAACAAAAGAAGTGACGATTTATGATTTGTAAGTGGACAAAGAAAAAGTTTAAGCTTTTATGGTTTGTAAGAAGGGATTGTATCCCTTAATGTTTCTATCAAATAGATTTATATGTGTGTGTGTGCGCCTAAATCCCCAGATCCCCTGTGTGGATCGCAAAAAGAAACATTAAGATATGCAAATAAAATGTTTTTATTTTGTATGTTTTGATTGTTCCATTTCATATTTTCAAATATATATACAAAATAGAAAGTTACGGCACATAATTTAAATTATGTTCAAATAAGCAAAAAAAAGGAAAAAAATAGCAAAGAAACAATAATTTTGGAAAACATAAATTAATTTGAATGAATATTGATGCAATCATTAATGAAATGTTATTAAAAAAATATGTATAAAAAAGTCGCGCGTATGCACGGGTATAAGCCTAGTTAGTTAGAAATATAATAAAATTTTGTTATATTTTTCTCACCTAAATTTAGTTATAAGTTTCGATAACAGTTTTTGGACAAAGGTTTCTGGATAACGATATGACAGTCAACAAGAAATGAGAGGATCCATTAACATGTAAACTGCTTCATCATTATATGGTTATTAGTATAATCAAATAGATTACACTCTAACAGCAATTAATATGACTGTTACGTAACGAATTGTTAAGATTTGAATCTATATATATAAAGTAACTTTTGCTCTTTCCTCCTTCCGCTACCTCGTCATCCACATAGATAAGCCTTTTTTTAATCCAAAAAAACTTACAAATCTCTATCTTAAAATTTTTGCCATATTTGAAGGTCCATTCTGAATTATTCTCATCATATTTAATCACACATTCACTTAAATTGATTGCTCTTAATTGGTGAGTATGTGTGACTAATTTCTATGGTGCAACATTGAAACCTAGCCACCGGTGTTAAACCTTATGAAGACTTATAAAACGCGAAAAAATACAAACGCAGTAAAATAAATTCTCGAGAAGGTACGTTTATGTTCAAACAAGGTACTTATATCCTCGACTTACCCAGTGGACCAAATTAGACCAACATAAAGACTATCCAATCATGACGAAGGGGGAAACAAATATCCAACTTTAACGACTTTCCTACCGAATCTCAATCACAAATTGAAGTAAATTACGTGGGTAACAAAATAAAGAACAACCCTCCATTTTCAGATCAGTTTGTCTAAAGTTTGACTTCTCTAAGAAGCTGAGAGAGGATTCCATCACCTCCTGGATGACACCCAAAACTATTAGTTCGACTTGGTCCACTGAAGTACACCAAAAACAAAAACAAAAAACAGTAAACCAGTAAGGAAAATGATTCTAAGCCATCACCCTTCACTGCTTAATCTGAAAAAGTATTAAGTAACATTTCTAGGGTAGCAAACTTTACAGAACCGAAAAGAGCAGATAGCAAAGCTCAGAAAGTGGAAGACGGAGTACAATCAAACAATCGGCAGGTAATTCAATACCGAATCGATTAAAGTATTCAGAGTAAAGTTGGTACCTAATAGAGATCGCGATCGTAGAAAGAATCGCCTGAGAAATGGAAACGAGGGCTTGAACCTGCGAATCCGACCAGGTCTCAAACCGTAGCTTGGCGGAGGAGTCATCATCTCCGGCGATCGGAGCGATGCCCGAGCAAAGGAGGAGATAGAAATAACGGAGACCACGCTTGATCGAATCATCGGACTGTATGCGTTGAGAAAAGAGATCTGAAGATGCGGAAGGAGTCACCGATGGAGAACACTTTCGCTCTGGCCGAATTCCAATGCACCGCTAAAATTGTTGACATACAGTCCACAAACGGGTGGTGTTACATCTCTTGCTCGAAATGTACCGACCTTAAGAGCCCTGGCTCGTGAAGCTGCCGTGCGATCCATGGCGACGGAGAAATCCTAAATCGGAAAAAATGAGTAGCGAGTCAACGAGAAGCGAGGCCGAGGCTGATGAATTGAGAGGTGTCTGGTTATAAATTATTTTGGTTAAAAACCCATCGTACAATAAAACCCGATAGGGTAAATTGAATTTAGGATAGCCAGCTGTTTCAAACCCTTTTTGTTTTTATTTAGAAAAACAGCTTAATGGATTCAAAATTAAATCTGGATTTAGGGTACCCAATTGGTTTTTACCCAACTTTAACATCCCTAATTGTGAAGTTGGCATTCGGCCGTAACAAACAAATTTCCATTTTCATGTACAATATTAATGGAGATAGATATTAAAAAAAAAATTAAGACTTCATAATAAAAGAAAAATTAAAAATAATAAAAATGATTCAAATAGAAAGTAAAGAATATTAAAAATGGGGAAAAAAACAAAAATACAATATTAATCGAGGAAGACAAGATTAACGCAGGACCGGCTCAGTAGGGAGGGCGAGCGGTGCGACGGCCCGATGCCCTAAGGCCCCGACCACGTGTCCTAATAATTAAGTGGCCCATTTTTTTAAAAAAAAATTATTATAAATAATAAAAATTAGATTGAAAATGGCCCATAAAATATTATATAAGTAATTTTCGTAACGAATTCTACACAAAAATACACAAAAAATATTTTTCAAAAAGAATTTAGCAAAAAACCTTTAAAAAAAATTAAGTGTCCATTTTTTTGCCCTAGGGCCCACAATAATGTTGAGCCAGCGTTGGATTAACGATCCTAAAATTCACTGCAACTATCTTCATCCCTACGCACAATATCTGACTCTAAATCGACAATAAACTCACTACTCACCACACATGTTTTATATTTTCATGTCTCGGCATGTCTCCACCTTAAGCCCAAACAAAAAACACCAGTCGATAATTGCAAAGATCTATTATCAAACTTCAGTCTTCTCCTACAATCACCAATAATTTCAACAAAAGAAAAAGGGAAAGTTTTTGATTTACTTACTACTGAAATAGAGACAGTGATTCCGATACTAGGCAAGAAATTTGATTAAACAAATAATTAAATAAACATAAATTTAAGAAATTAACAAAAACATAAAAAAACAATCCATATTTATTAAACTAATAGAGACAAATTCATTAACTGTTTTACTAATAAAAGTAAAATAATATTAGATAATAATAAAGTTTATAAAATTATTTTATCATGTCCGCGCGTAACATAGCTAGAGACGACTCAATGACATAAAAGAAAAACATAAAACGAATTAGACATAATGATAAGGATTCCATGACGTGCAATTTTAAGACTTGACCTGTTCTTCTAGAATCTTTATATCTCTTTCACTCTAGAATTGTTTCAGTTCAATGACCTCATCAATTAGTTTAACTTCTTTGGCGCACTCTTATTTTTTATTTTATTTACAAAAGTAAAAGATTCTTATTCACACACTGTTTCAATAAGATTTCAATAAGAATACCAAACATAAAAAAAAACAGCCCCTGTTTAACTGTGTACATGTTACTTACTAACCTGTAATTTATATGTTATCATTAGATATAAGTAATGAATGAGTAACTATGCACAATATTGATTAAAAGACTTAATGGATTAAATATGCCAATGCAGAAAAATGTTTATAGGTTCCATTTAAAATTTGGATTTTAAATTTCTTAGCTAGGCACATTACGAAATACTATTGCTACTTTTTTTTTTAATTATACAAATAAAATGCTAAATGATAACAAAACGTTAAGTTATCATACTGACATACAGCCGTAATAACATTTTCACTACCGATTTATTCTTGTATTAATTAATTTTAAAATACAATTGATTTGGTGGAAGACAAATTTAATACAAATATACAAACGTATTAGGTATTAAAAAAAAATAGAAGAAGCAACAAGTCTACAATGTACAATCCATGAATTAATTTGAACTCAGCTTAAGGAGTAAGTTTGAATTCAGGATTAGGTACGTATGAAAGTAAACAAAAAATCATTTTTTAAATCTACAATACATTAGAACATTCTATGCATTATTGAAAATATTCAGAGAAAACAACTGATTTTGAAATACTCGAATCGGAAAGTCCACTATGTATATGTTTTATTTACTAAAAAAGTCTAAAATAGATCATTTTCTNGTATAACTTCGTATAATGTATGCTATACTAAGTTATTACTATATTAAATTTATACTAAGAAACGGAAAAGGTAATTTACAAAGACCCATTTTCTCCCCAAGGAGGATTACAAAAACTGGAACGCAATGACAGTTACCATGGAGGCATGAAACAACCGAAATAAAATTCAAAGAGAGACGGAGAATTAAACGGATCCAATGTCGGAAAAGAGATAAGGCGATTCTGCATAGTACGGTCGATAGTAGCTTTAAGAGAGCTCGTTGAGGTAGAGACAGTGTTGAAGATCCTTGCATTACATTTCCTCCAAATCGTGTAGGAGATGACTTGTAGGAGAAGTTTTGCAATAGAAGAGGAAGTAGCTCGAGGAGATTTCTGGATCTGATCAATCCATGATGAGAAAGTGTAACACCCCGTTCCCGGGCCTCCGAAGAAACCGGGGAAATCGGGCATGTTAGGTCGGCAGACTAATCCCCAATGGTTAAGTCGCATGGTTTGGGTTCATTGGTGAGCACACATGATCGCCAGGAAAATGCTCAGGTCACAATCAACAATAATAGACATAGCCGATCCTCGCTAACCTGTACAAAACAAAGGGAAGAAGAGAGGTGAATAATGGGGATGAACCTTAGGGAGGCTCACTGTTCACTTCCAGACGATTACGCGAGATACTATTATGAAAGTCTAATCCTAAAACCAGCACAAACAATTTGAGTAACGTCACAACATTTCCTAGCTGAAGGGTCCGAAGACACCGAGGGTTCGTCCAACCCTCACGGCGCTGAGAACCAATGCCAAAGTACACGACCCCACTGGTTCCGTCACACAGACAGTTCCAGGTGCCAAGGTATATACTCCACCAGTCCCATCAAACAAATTGGTTCCAATGCCAAGGTATACACTCCACCAGAACAATCACAACATAAGGTTCCAATGCCAAAGCGTACGACCCCACCAGTACCAGCAAACAATATGGTTCTGATGCCAAGGCATACACTCCACCAGAACAATCATAACAGAAGGTTCTAATGCCAAAGTATACACCCCACCAGTTCCATCACACAAATGTCCACACAATACCAGATTATATCCTCATCATTAATCCATCTAGGTTTAAGACTCACAATCAGGACTCAACCAAGTTGTAACAATGGGTTCGGTTCATATCAAATAATTCACCAGGTTATTAAGGTTCATCAATAACTAGTCCATATTTAGGTAACTTGTTCATCAAGCATCAAGCATCAAGCATCAAGCATCAAGCATCCATCAACAAACCCTAGAAATAGATCTAACACAACCTAATAACAGATCTAACACAACCTAATAACAGATCTAACAATATGTGGTGGAATATAAATAATATACTCAATTGGCAACCAACAAAGAACACTAAACAAATCAAATAGTTTGCTTAGTGGAAAGCTAAGGTTTAAAAGAAGACTTGATCAAAAACAGTAAATCGAGATCTTATATGAAAAAGAGGGGCAACAAGTCCTCACGTTGGCATATGAGGAGGCGATGGAAGGGAGTGACAAGGGGAAGGCTCGTCATTGGAATTAGAGGAAGAGCTCGATGAAGGAGGAGGAGGCGGCGGCGTCGTCATTGCGCGGCAAGGATAGAGAGAGCGACATCGAGGAGAGAGAAAGGAGAGCGATCACGCGGAGGAGAGAGAGAGAGGAGAGAGGCGGCGTGAGAGAGAGAAGATGTGAGTTTGTGTTTAGGGTTTTCTAAAATAAAGAATAAATGAGAGAACCTAGGTATTTAGAGAGATTGTTTCCAGAAAAGGAAAAAGAAAAAAGAAAAGAAAAGGAAGATTTGATTCTATTTAAAAAAGAAAAAAGAAATATTATTTGCAAAAAGGAATAAAAAAGAAATCTCTGCTGGAATATTCTGGAAATATAATTAAATCAACTTAAACCGGAAAATTAGAAACGGAGATATACCGGACCAAAGGTCGGGATATCACAGAAAGAGAGAGTGTTCAGAGGCGGTGAAGGCCAAAGTCGACTAGCAAGGGAAACCAATATTTCCCGGGAGAACTCACATTCGAAGAATAAGTGAGAGTGAGAGTCAATACCCGTAGAATAGACTCAAATTAAACAAATTATATAAATCTTATTATTAAAAATATTTTAACTTGATAAAATTTCAAATATTCATAATTAGTAAATTTTTATATTATACGGTAAATAAATATAAATATTTACAATTGCGGTATTTTACAGGTTGGTTTATCAAAACATGCAAGATAACAAGCTGATTCGAGCCAGATTAAAAAGATGGGTTAACCCATTTTAACACTCATAAATATATAATTTGTTAAATTTGATTTTAATAAAACAATAAAACATTTGATTGTGTGGTTATCTAAATTCACATAATAACAAAGTTTACAGTTAAGATTACATCGAAATATACTTAACTAACTCATACTCCTATTCTACTAATATCCACCATATGATAACATTATATATATATATATATATAATTTTTATAACAATTTACTTTTTTGGTTAGATAGCAAACTTTGATATCATTTAAGATCTTATTATATAAAGCTGAATCTCTCAACGTGAGCGTGACACGTAAGATAATTCTTAATCACGAGATCGTAACATGTGTTGTTGTTAATTAAGATCGCGACATGTGTCAAAGTAATAATATAAATTTTCCTATTGTTAGCTATTTATTTTTTAAAAATAAAAAATAACAAAAAAGGAAAAAGAATTGTGTTTTATATAATGGAAACTAATAACATTGAAAAAGTAAAGTAAGGAAAAAAAAAAAACTACCAAATAAAAAAAGTTAAATATAAAAAATTATATACGATTCATCTTATTATATAAAGCAGAATATTTCAAAGTTAGTAACTCGCCTAATCGCGACACGTGTCAAGTCAAACGATCAGATTTTCACACGTCTTTAATAAATTTTAAATTATATTTTAACACATAGTATTAACATTAATAAAATTTAAATTTAAATTCGGTTCCTAATCCTAAAAAGTAAAGGGGAAAATAGTAATTATGTTTAGATTAAGGAAATTAAAAAAAATATATAAATAAAAGTCAAAGTTAAAAAAAAATATATGTTAGTTTAGAATAAAAAAAATTAAACAATATATTACAATCCTAAAAAGAAAAGGATTAAAAGCCAAAGTTAATCGATCAGATTCGGACATGTGTAAAAGAAATTTCCAAAAAAAAATCCAATTAGTTATTAACATATAATATTAACAATAGAATTATAAGTTTATAATCGACTCAGAATTGTAAAAAAAATAAATTACTAAACAAAAAATAAAAATAAAAAAGTAAATTTATCCTAAAAGCCAAAATTAATTTAAAAAAGAAAAATTAATAATGGAAAAATTTTAAATTGATTAATATAAAAAACTTAAATATTCGGAAAATTTAATAACCGATTCAGAATCTTAAAATGTAAAGTTACTAAAAAATAAAAAATATATTAAATTTATTCTAAAAGACAAAATTAATATAAAAAAGGAAAAAATAAATCCTTAGTTTTTCCATTTATATTAAGGAAACAATTAATTACTAATCCTAGAAGAAAAAAATTATAATTTCTCACCTCTATATAAACCACAATTTGGTAATATGTCAGTTACACACCAAAAACAATTAAAAGTCCAATAATCGTATCCAACGCTATTTACTGCATATGCTTCACCAAATTTTTTCTTCAAGTATATATTTATTTCATCGGAAATTTGTTTATAAATTTATGTATTATATATTTTCACGGGTGATCTAATTTTGTTTTCTATTTTTTCGTTTTTAGTTTTTTTTTCACGGGTTATAAAATATTAAATTATAAACTCGCATATATGCGGGTACTTATCTACTTACAAACACATAATCATGAAATTTTTCATTAAAATTTAAGTCAAACCATTTTCGTTAATGTTTTCTCAATATAAATTTCACAAAAAGTAATGTATAAAAACAATTGGTCCGCACACAGCGCGGATTATAATTTAGATTTCTCATAGCACGGGTTAGAAATTTGGTATAAACATCAAAACACATATTGCACAACAAATTAACAAAATATTATCTTCTCACTAAAAACCTAAGAATTACAAATTCAACATATTTGAAACAATAACACTGAAACTATATCTTATTTCTCATTTCATCTTTTGTATATGAATATGTTATTTTAGTTTATAAAAAACTTTATCCCAGTGCGCGGATTAGAATCTAGTTTACTAGTTAGTTACGGGACATACAAGTTTTTTCGATGTTAATTAAAGAGTAAATAGTCTAAAAATGATTTGTGATTACATTATTGCTATTTTCTAATTTCTGGTAAAAATATTGCTGTTTTTGCTAATTACTTTAATAATAAGAGCAGAGAGGCAGAGAGTATGAACTTTCAAGGAGAAATAAGAACTCTTATGTACAAACGTTACAGACACTTTAGCTTGTTACCAGAAAAACAAAACAGAGCATCCATGACACAAACAAATCGCGTAATTTATAAGTTGCAGTTCTTCTTCTTCCACACTATTATTAACAACATTGTAAGAAGCAAACATGAAATAAAATACAAAAAGTAGTTAAAAGATCTCTCTCAAAATTACCTTCAAAAGACTTGAGCTCAGAGCTCAGAGAGCTCAGAGTTGTTCATGGTAGTAGTTTCTGGATGATAATGAACCATTTCCTTCCACATTAACTCTCTTATCATCTCTGCCCCTAAATCCTCGTCTTCGTCTACATCGAGATCAATAGGAACTTGAGCAGGAGGATTTGCATTCGGGTCGTATAAAGGCGCCATGTAAGGATGCTGAAGCGCTTCCGTGACACTAATCCTCTTCGAAGGGTCAAGAACGAGCATTTTCTGAAGCAGATCAATGGCTAGAACGTGCGCGCCAGGGTAAAGACGTGAGAATGATATGCCCGGTGAATAAGGGAGCGATTCAATGTATCTTTTGGCTTTCGGGTTATCTATAAACTCGAGATCTTCCTCTCTCTGGCTCCCCAGAATGTTAATGATGAGTTTAATCTGGTTAAGACATTCTGTTCCTGGGAATATCGGTTTCCTTCCAAGAAGCTCGGCGAATATGCAACCGACTGACCAGACATCAATGGAGGTTCCGTAGTTGTCACAACAGAGGAGAAGCTCTGGTGCTCGGTACCATCGAGTCACAACATATTCAGTCATGAACTGACCTTTGGTATTGCTAGTGCGCGCTAGCCCAAAGTCGCATATCTTTAAGTCGCAGTTTGCGTTCACAAGGAGGTTACCGGGTTTTAGATCCCGATGGAGAATGTTGGCTGAATGAATGTACTTGAGCCCTCGAAGCAACTACGCAAAAGAAACAAAGCAATAAGTAACCTAGGCCTCGATTGTTTCAAACACCACTTTTTGTGTTTGCGTTTGTGTGTTTATATGTAAGAAAAATTATCAAAAAAGATTTCACATTTACCAAAACTAAAACATTTTCATGTTTTTATAGAAATTAGCAAAGTTTAAACTCAAATAGAGGGTACTACTTCCAATTGCGTTTAGAATTAACAAAAGAATTTTGCTTAAGATGTCAAAAAGAAAAAGTTATGGGTTCATTTAGAAGAAATATATACACTAAACATAAAAGCAAACGCAAACAAACAATCGAGATCTAGCTAGAACCGGCATTCTTTATAGTAACCCGAGATCACAGCACGAAACAATGAAACAGAACGCACAAATCGCATACCTGGAACAAGAAGTATTGGCAATGGTCATTACTTAGCATTTGAGAAGACTTGATAATCTGGTGAAGATCAGTGTCCATGAGCTCATAAACAAGGTACACATCCTTAAAGCTTCTCTTATGATTAGCCATCATAACATCTTTAAGAGCAATCACATTCTCATGTCGAAGATGGCGTAGCAGCTTGAGTTCCCGTAGTGTCCTCAACGCATCGATCCTGTTCTCAAACACATTGTGGATCTTCTTGATCGCCACTTTCTCGTTGGTCTCTCTGTTAACCGAAGAGCAGACTACACCGTATGCGCCTCGGCCTATCGGTTTGATAGGTACGTATTTGGTATCGATCTCGAAGAGTGTTTGCCACATTGAGAAGTAATGCTTCCCTTGATTCCTAATTCCATTTGGTGGATCAACCGGAGTCGCCATTCTTCCTCCTTCTCATAAGAAAAATTGGACCAAAAACAAAAAAAAAATCGAAACTTTTTTCGAAATTGCACATCCAAAACAAGTTATAAAACATTCCCAGAATTTGAAATGACTATCAAATACACAAATTTTGAACTGCTTCAACAAATGCTAGATTTAAGAATCATACTACTTGGAAATATTAGATTGTTCTGTAAAAGTGAGAAGAAAAAGATCAGATTTTTAATTTTGATCCCTATTTGATCTTAAGGTTCTCTAAGCTCAAAAATTATCTGTTAATGGTTAATTAATGAAATTACTGTTTCAGATCACTCGAATTACTAATCATCAAAAGCTTCTCAAAATGAAAAGAACAAAAAAATGAATCTTGATCGATGTTGAAGATTGAGCTGGAATGATCAGAATTTGCAGAGAGCTTACCCGGTGAGTGTTGGGGATGAAACAGATTCGTCGGTGAGGCAGACCGGTGATCGCCGGTGAGATTCGGGCGGAGGGAGAGAGAGAGAGAGAGATTTGGCTGGTGAGAGTGAGAGATTTGGTCAACGCTATGACCGTTGACTCTCTACTTTCTCGTTTATTACCATTTAGAGGTTTAGTGTCTTCATCTTCTCTCTCATCCTTTGTTAATCTGTCTTCAAAGTTTGGGCTTAACTAAGCCCAATCTAATTTCAACTATAACGTTATTTGATAAATATGTAATATTACGAATGAATAACAAAAAAGTGGACGTGCCGGAGTGGTTATCGGGCATGACTAGAAATCATGTGGGCTTTGCCCGCGCAGGTTCGAATCCTGCCGTTCACGCTTTGTGTATATATTTTTTTTGTATTTCATGAATACAACAAAACCGAAGGAAGCGTTTAACATCAATAACTGGGATGTTCGTTTCGGATTTCGGTTTGGAATTTTCAGTTTTTTTTTTTTTGCCTACTAACAATTTCATTGATATTAAATCAAGATTACAAAGTCAGTATACAAAAATTTAAGAAAGCAAATGATTACATCAGATATATGCGTCATATAGCGAGAAATATGCATTAGAAAAAATGAATTTGACAATATTTTCCGTATATAAGCCTTACTCGCTAACGGATAATTAAATCCATTATTTTCCTTTCTCGTATTCGATCATGCTCTCATACGAATTGTGTGCATGGGAAACATCTTTTTGCTGAAACTCCAAATTGCACACCGTATAACAAAACCCGATGCTTCCGACAACAGTTCTGAAATATCGACATTCTGATACCAAAGCTTCCGTATCATGGTCATTATGAAAGATTTTGACTTTGTTTTTCTCCCGATTTGATTCCAAGAAGGTCTTATACCTTTGAGTAGAGTGACTATGCCAATGATTTCGGGATCGAAAATCCAAACAACATCTCCACAACATGGGGTAAGAGAACAAACACCGGTTGTTAACCAGAAATTCCACCGATAGAGAAATAACTCACCGGAATCAAGCACTCTACTAACAGAGACATAACGGTTACATCAAACTGACATGAGGAAAGTAAGGGAACACAAAGAGATAGTATCCAAAGTAAAACTTAATATAATATGGATAGTTTGGTTCGGTTCGGATTCTAGTCGAATTAGATATATCTGTAATTTCCAAAAAAAATTAGTTTAAGATCGATTTTTTCCCCAATTCGGATTCGTTTTTTTTATATAGAAAAAGTGAATCCTTTTAAACCATTTGGATCGATTATTTTGGTTCGGTTCAGTTCGTATCGGATCAGTTTATCCGGATTGAACACGCCTGCCTTAATAACTTTTAAGTTACATTGACGAGTTGTGTAGTACCATAATCAAATGAAATACATAGCCTAATTGTTACAATGGCTTAAACTTTAACACAAAGAGCTGTTTCTGCTACTGAGATTTTGGATTTTGAGTAGTTAGTTTCTGCATTTTGGATTTGATTTCATTGTGAAAAGACATAAGAGATTTCTGCCTGCTAGCGAAAGCGAAGCTGATTTGCTTAATCTCTTCCTCCATCTCTTTCCTTCTCTTCACTTCCACATTAAGATCTTTCAAAGCATTCTCTTTATCATTTGCAATCACTCTCAATCTCCGAGTCGATTGAGATATTGCTACGTCTAAGGAATCTCGTTCTTCCTTCAGGAACTGTACTTCCTTTTCCAGCCTCTCATGGCTTTCTCTTGAAGCTTCAAGAAGCTGTTTATCCAAACACAACTCTTTCTCCAGCTCGTTGTATCTTTCCTTGATGATGCTGAGCTCAGACTTCAGTTTCTCCTCCAAAGCAGCTGTTTCTTGTCCCTTAAAATCACATTTAAAACCTGTCTTAGAGAGGAGAATAGAGTATTCTGACCACAGAATCTAATTAACCAAAGAAGAATCAGTTCCTGCTTTTTTTTTCTTCCTGGAAACATGGTATATAGAGATTCAAGCGAAGCTCCCACGAGATGAAGAATGCGTTTACCCCAAATGAGACACTCAAACTTCATGTCTGGTTTAACTTTTAACTTCTTAAAATGTCAATAGTGTACTGTAAAATGGTGAGGACTTAGTTTGATGTGAGTTACTATGCTGAAGTCAAGGGAAACAGAAACAATTATAAGTTGTGATCCAAACTTGGAGCTTTGGCTTAGTATGCAACAAATTTGTAGATTACCAGGAAAAACCTTAAATAGAACTCCATGTATTAGATTTATTTGCATTTCAACATATGCAGAGGTTTCACTGGACTAAAGTCCTAATAAGAGAGACAAAGTATCCTAGCAAAACTACTGAAAAGATAAATAAAATCGATCCGTATCTTGACAATTGTGGCAAGGAAGCTACCTTGTTGTGGCAGTTAAGAATTTCATCTTTTGCTTCTGCGTCTGACACCAAGGATGCGGTTGTGTTCTTCAGACTCACACGAAGTGTTTCCCATTGATCAGATAAAGGATGATCTAAGCTACCCGCTTTCTGACAATCCATTATCATCGAGAATTGTGTTTCTAGAGTTAACAGAAGGCTCATTGTGATTTCAGTTGTACCAAAGAGCAGCTTTGCTGTTGGAGAATCCTTCTCAGCCATTAAGCTCTGAAAAATTGCACGAGAAAACACTTGAACTCAAATTTCTTTTTTATTGATAATCTCAAAATCAAAATTACACTAGAAAAAGTAAGTTGTTCACCTTCATTGTGACTATAACATCCTTGTAGACATCCTTGCAATTAGCAACCGACTCAGATAACCGTTTTGGAATTTCTTTCATGTGAAGCGTTTCTTGTTTGAGCTCAGACATCTCCTCCATCAGTTTGTTGTTCAGAAGTACTTGTTCGTTGAATTTTACCTGAGAATACACAATTGATGCATAAACGATCATTATTAAGCCAAATCAGTTGGTATCCAGCATATCAAATGCAGTTTGAAAAATAAGCACTAAAAGTAAATCAAGAAGATAGCAAAAAAGGATGTAGAAGTAAAAACAATTATATCTTTCATTTAATTTCAGGAAATCTTGATAACAAATCTAAATTATGCTCAGAGCTACCTGAGAGAACTCTCTAACTAAAATCGAAAGAGCATCTTCCCTTGAACAACCAATAAAGACTAACCTGAAGACTGTCCTTCTCATTGGTGAGCAAATCAATCTGACTTTTGAGATCTTCCACCTCTTTGTTATTTTCACACTTGCATTCCTAAATGAAATTTAACAAACAATTATGGCCAGCATAGGGTACATGTTTTTAGGTGCTGAATTCCTCACCACAGTGTTGTTGAAAACCATACAAGTAGCATACATTTGGATAATCTCTGGTTATTCATCTATATGAAGTTTAAAAATCAGTAATTATCAACATACACGAGCTATGCCAGCCAGATTCTAATAGAAAAGAGTGTTTGAATGCAAGCTAATATGAAAAGGAAAACGAATAAAGAGACTAGAACCCAAAGAAAAGGGGAGGCAGAGTTTGTTTGACAATATGCATCCAGAAGTCTCTATTTAATGTGATTCTATGAGCTTTTCATGCACAAATAATTTCTGCTATTGGAAGATAATAGAAGTGAAGTAAATGTATCTACTCACCGTGGTTGCCATAGTTAATGGAGTGGGTTGACTTTTATTTGCAGGTGTAAACTGGAGTTTATCAAGGTCTGCGACAAAACCCTTGTTTAGTTTCGTCCAAGTGTCTTCATCGGCCACGTCCCCCAGGGAATCAACCATCGGACTAAAATCAGACAGTCCTGAATAATTTGACCGAGAAACCACAAAGGAATGTGAAGCTGATTTAAAGCAAGGAGTCCCAAGAAAATCGCTGCTATCATTGACATTGCATAGCCCATCTGGAGTCTTTCTTAAGCTGATAAAGTCCTGCCAATAAAGATGTTACATTAACAAAAGTTTTACATAATCAAGAACATGATTCCATCACATTAGCTTAAAAGCAATAATAACTTCTCTAACAAAACTAATGAGATATTAGGAGTTTTCTATCTTTGATTCATTCTACATCAACCACAAAAATTTGTATTTTTCACTTGAATTTCAACTAAAGCCTATTTTTCTTTCCGAGGTTGTGTTTACTTCAGAAAAATGTCTGGGTGTAATGGTTCATGGTTGAGGAACATCATGCATAAGTAACAGGACATAGCCTAAGCCAATGAATGCATCTGTACCTCTGACTGGTTCCTCTTGAAGTCTGAATTAGTGACAAAGTTGTTTAAGTTCTCAATTTTCAACTGTTGCTTCTTGATGCATTGTTCCTGCTCCCTCTGTTTCATTCTTTCTTCCTCCAGTTGTATTTTTAGCCTTTCACATTCTAACTCGTACTGGAAATCCAACAAAAGGGTAGCTGTTTACCGTGTTTTCTATATGTTCTATTCAATACATACACAAGAAAAAAGCGCCAAAAAACTACCTTAAGCATCTGATTGCTTAATTTTAATATCTCTTGTTCCAACACTTCAGCACGAGATCCCTACAAATATTACTAATGTTAGTATCGTCCCCATTCCTAGATGTAACTGAAATAAAAAATTGATTATACCTGAAGCTTCATACGTAGCTCTTCTATCTCTAACTTTTGGCGCTTCAATAAAGCAGCATCAGTCAAGATCTGAAGCATTTAAAAAAACTATCAGTTTTTATTCCGATAAAGAGAAAGAAAACCAGTCAACAGGACACATGTAGCCAAGGATCTTTTCCGAAGAGAAGAAAAAACATATATTACTTGTAATATGTATCTGCGTGATTGAGAAAACAAGTAATATATATCTCTCCAAAAAACCAAAATAATTTCAAATGCTTTAAAATTCAAATGCAGACCTCATTCACTTGAGCACAGTTGGTGATGCGCTTGGCTCTGCTTGCAAATTGGAGAGTTCCTTTTGATTCCTCAATATGATGCTACACAGATAATCATGGACCTTTGATAAGTCAACTAACTAGTCTTGCGCTCCCGATGATTAATAAAAGCCAAGGAAATGCAAAACTGACCCAAAAAAAAAAAAAAAAAAACTTCTTTTACCTCTTCTGGTGCGATGGTGCATATAATGCAGGTCTTCGCATTACCACCAAGCGCAGGCTGAAGAATTCGTGTCAGCTTACTATCTCGATACGGAATATGTGCCCTATAATCAAGAATGTCAGAAATGAGCCGAGCTGTATCGTTGTTACGTGTAAACAAATCAAGGGTAAGAAAATACCTTAGCTTTGCACTCTCACTTAGTTTATTGATGACATTACCAAGAATCATTAAGCTCTTATTAATGTACTTCCCTTCCGTCAAACGTACTCCACCAGCACCAGTTTTAGCAATTCTCTCAGATCCAGCCAAGTCAACCAAGTTCTAGATTCCATTAAAACAACATGCATAAGAAAGAAAGAAAAATACAGCTTCTACATAATCTAACTTTCGCAAGAAACTTTTGAAAAATGTTAGCCGTAGTGAAAATTATCACTCACCAAGACTGAGACACGGATAGCATCCGAAGAACTGTTTTCTTTTCCCCTGCTCTCAATCACCTATCCCACCAGAGACATTGTATCAGAATAAATACTTGAAAACAGTAGAAATTTCCATTCATAGCTACTGAACCGTACCATTCGGAAGATGGTGTGGGACCTGCTACTGTGAACATTCATGTTTGTCTCACCAAAGTGCCTATTAACTGTTTATTAAGGAAGTCCATGTCAATACACATTATACATAATCAAAATGCAGGCAAAATAAATGCTTCTGAGTTTAGCTTTGACTTAAAACCTTCTCCAGAATCTATAAGCTTTAGAATCTGTTCAGCGTCACTAACAATTTCTTCCTTAAGGCCAGCAACAAACACTCCACGCTGTACATCAAAGAGAAGCAAGTGGGTTTAATCACTCTAAACAAAACTAAAAGATGAAACATCACTTCTGAAGACGATCCAACCAACCTCCAAATGTTCATGTATTTGCAGTCTCTGGTTCTCAACAGCTAAAAGATCATTGATTTCTTCGTTGTAAATTTCCATGTAAGAAACCCGGATGAGAAACTCGCGATCAGATATCTAGAAAAGAAAGAACATGAAACACACACACATATTAAAAAGTTGTACTCTTTGTATTCTTTCAAACAGCAATAAACCTGAGACCTACCATATGTATTCTATCGAATACATCTCTGACAGATCTTCGAATAATTCCTGGATCGGTTTCAGAACCTGTCATGGTAAACGTCTTTCCACTACTAGTCTGCCCATAAGCAAATGCAGTACCTGAACAAAACTCACAGTAGCTCCATACATCAAAACCGTGAAAACAAAATTGAGCTCACGAAATTTCCCAAGATTTGGATCAGATTAGATTACCATTGAAACCCTCGACGGCGGCATGAATGATATCCTTGGTAAGAAGTTCGTAGACGCTGGCATTCGTAGACCTTTCGTCGAACACATGATCTGCGAAGAGATAAAAAACACCACCAAAATTGTAAAGGTGAAATTTTGAAGCTACCCAAATCAATAGAAATCGAAACCCAGAATAATTGAGAAGATTTGATACCGAAAGCGTAAGAGGCGGTTGAGATTGGGGTGTCGAGTGACTTGTAAAGAGAGATCCGATTGTCTTCGACTTTCCAGAGAGTAGATCCGTTTTCCGGTGATAATTCCGGCGCCGGAGGCCTCACCCTGACTGCTACACAGATCTTTTCCATATTCTTCTCTGATCTGAAATTGCCGTTTGAATTTGAATATCAGAGGTTGAATAAAGATGAAATCTTTATCCCCCCAAAACCAAGATCCCTTAAGCATTTGAATGCAACTCAAATTACAATAATATCCTTTATTTCCTTTTCTTTGATATTCATTCAATTAATTTAGACATACCGAATAAAATTCGGATAACCGTGCTCAATTTGACATTTACATGGATATTATACCGAATATCAAACCAAAACCAAATCAAAACATTTTAACCATAATCATTATAAACCAATTGGTTAAAGAATTTTAAAACCTATTAAAAAAAACGAAACCGACGACTTTAAGAAGAAAAAAAAATTTGGCAGTCACTCTTTAGTCAAACTTAAAATAGTTTTTGTTTTGTCCCAATTTATTAAAACTTAGTGGTGGAAGGTCCGATTTATAATCGCCTTGTCACGGAACCACCATAGATTTGACATAATTGAGCCAAGAGCCTTAGGCAAAAAATAAAAAAATAAAGTTTTCACCCGAACACAAATGCATGTGCACGTATGAAAAGAGTCGCAATATTATAAATAGAAAGAGACAAAACAAAAAAACTATTTGAACGAGGACAAGACGAACGAGGTGAGCATTTCTGTTGATTTTAGTTTTGGTTCAGGATTATTTTGATGGTTTTATATTGGAGTATTTGCGTACAATGTCATTTAATCAAAACATAATTTGTGTTATAATATTTTTCAAATTCTAAAAAATTAAGTAACACTTTCTATGTTGAAAATATAATTTTGTCCTTACTTATTATTAGTCTATGTATTGTACATCGTTGATTCGCGCAGTACTGTACAGAGACACGATTGGAAAGTCAACGCATAAACAGTATACAAAGGATTACTTATTTTTCTAATTTTTGTAAAGTGTTAATTTACAAACAATATTTTCACAAAGTGACCGTATGCAAGAACTTCATTTTATAATAACCAAAATAGTTTAGGTTTGACTTCGAAGATATTTCCATTATTTTATTCAAATCAATATGATTATTTTAATATTGCCTTACATATATATCATGTTCTAAAAAGCGGCCGCCTAGCTGTCTAGGCGGCCGGACACCTGGGAGATTAGTATCTAGGCGGCGGAGCTAGGCGTTGACCGGATTAATCCGATTTTTGGCCGATTTTTTCCGATTTTTTTTTTGATTTTTTGAAATTATGAAAAATTTTAAATTTTAAGTTGATGTGTTGTATTTATATACATACAATACAATATATTCAATAGCTATATTGGGTTTTTATTCAGTAGCTATAAAATACAATATATTAGTCTTGTTAATACATATTTCTCCACATAATAATACATATTTTAATATCATATATTAATTTTTAATATAAATTAAATAAAATAATACGAAAAACTAGTCCCCGATTAATCCCCGATTAATCTCTGATTTTTGGGCTAGGCGCTAGACCCAACCCGACCGCCCGACTAGCGCCTAGCGCAATTTAGAACATTGCATATATACATATGTTTTTGTTTTTCAGGTATAACTCACTTAGCACCTATAATGTAATTCCCCAAGCCGATGAAAAAGCATGGTCTGAGAATATTATTAACCTGAGCCAACAAGCTGCTCCTTTACCAACTTCTCGGACAGTGGTTGTCTGGGACATTTCAAATGCATTTCAGCTTCTTGGGTTTGATTAAGTTGTATTGGTTGGGTGGTGAGGGACTCGAAAGGTGAAGTGAAATGATTTGGTGGTCCTAGATGTCTCTCAAGCTTGGAAGCAGAAGCTATGCATGGCTATAATATGGGCAATGTCTGTTTTAGATAACTTGGGTCTTGAAGATGTGATATGCGAGTTTGATGCAGAGTTGATTCATGTAATGCACAACCCTGAAGATTGGCCAAGACTTACGGGTTTCAAGGGAAAGTTCCTCTCAACGCAAAGACCTTTTCTTAAGCCATCTTTTGTTTTTAAGGCTTGAGGACTAATCAATGTGCTGATAAAATTGTAAAGTTTGCAATCTCTCTCTCTCTCTAATTACGAGGCTATACTAGACAATCGTACATCTTATTGGTTGTAAGATACAGATATTCACAAAAGTAAATAACTAAAAAAAGGATCGGAAAATCTCGTTTTATTAAGCGAAACTCGGCGAATTACAAGGAAAGTTAGATCGTCGGAGGCGACAAGCTAAAAAAGAAAACAAGATCTAAGAAACTAGAAGCTGGAAAACTCGGAGTTTGTAATCTCTTAGGTCTCTTGAGCGAATCATAGGATGTCTCTTTTCAATGGGGAGCTCCTCTATTTATAGATGTTTAGCAGTCGACGATTTCTTTTTCCTTTTTGGATTGATATGGACGATTTCCTTTTTTTTCAGAGTCGATATGGACAGTTTCCTTTTTTCTTAGGGTTTGTCTTTTTCTTCAGAGATCTTCCTTTTTTCTTGATTCAGGCTTCGCAGACTTTTAAGTCAGGTAAATGAGTTGTTCTTGATTCGGGTTGGGCTTACGTGAAGGTGCGCAACCCACCTCCGACATTGGCTAAAAGCCAATAGTTGAGAAGGAGAAACAGTCTTGTTGTAACCGTATATGAAATTAATAAAGTATGTTTGAGTTTTAAAAAAAAATACATACTTCATCCGTTTCACAAAGAGTGTCATTTTAAGACTTTGTTTTTGTTTCACAAAGAGTGTCACTTTGTATTTTCAATGCAAAACTTTTATTAAAAATTTAGTTTTAACCCTATTGTTTTAATGTATTAATTAAAAATATAATATTTGTTTAATGTATTAATAAATGGTAAAATAGATTTTTTATTAATTTTTTAAATATATGTGAAATGTGTTAAAATAATATTTTTTGTGAAAAAGATGAAGTATTTTTTTGTTATTTTTGATATGTAACTCGATATCATTGTTGGTAATTGTGTACCTATGTTATATGACACTTTTGAGGGTAACTTAGTCACAACCGAAATTATTTTCGAAAAATTGATCAATTAATGGCAGTTAATGCCGATATCAATATGAGAATCCAAAGTTTCATTTTTAAACTGCAATTCCGTTAAAATAAAATAAAAATAGAAAATAATTAAAATCACATCTTTCAAACCATTTTATAAGTTTTTTCGATTCCATTTTGAAAATTTGTTATTTATACCAGATAGCTTTGCAAAATTTGTCATTTTATTTAAGTTTCATAAGTTTTTAGCACTTTCCTACTTTTAGAAAATAACACTTTATATACTGGACATGACAATCTAGCCATTGTATTATATGACGTGTAAGCATGTGGACGGTACACGGGAGGACATAGGAGGGTATTTTTTTCATTTGTCTGCTAAAGAACAAAAAAGAAATAGTAAAAAAATCTAAAATGCTAAAATACGGGATTTTTTGCTAATTTGTCACTTTTTTAAAACTTTCTTAGTTTTTTAGCACTTTCCAAAAACTGCTTAAGGATCTAGCATTTTGTGGACTGTACACCCCTTGACTTTCCAGTCAAACCCCTGTACAGTAACGCACGAAAGCAAGAAGTGTACTGTACATGCGTGTATCAACAGGGGGTAAAATGGTTATTTTACAAGAGAAAGTGTTAGATCATTTTGGACAGTACACAAAATGTTAGAAAACTAAGAGAGTTTTGGGAAAGTGACCGTACACGCAAATACATCATAAAATACTAACTAAAGTATAAATAAGTACCATTTTTTTGCAAATTCTTCTTTATATTAAGGGTGTTTTGCAAGAGTTAACACTTTCTAATTTAAGTGCTAAAAACACCCTTAGTGCTAAAAAACTATGAACAATAATTTTTATTTTTTTAGCACTTAAATTACTATTCATAATTTTTTAGCATTTCTGTTACTATTCATGATAATTTCGCTCATTGTTTAAATACGACATATACGCTTATGGACGGTACACGGTAGACATAAGAAAATGTATTTTCGTTATTTACATGCTAAAAAAAAAAAATCAAATGCTAAGTTTGAAAAAAAAGTAGAATTAAGTGTCATCTCATGCAATTTGTTCATTTACTAATTCTCTTAAAAATTAACTAGGTAACTTTATTCAACCATTGTTTCATTAACATATAATCTGTTGGTTGAAAAAAAAACATATAATATATACAAAAAAAAAGATTTAGAAATTTGTCTTTTAGCTTTGATACCATGACAAAGTTTATAGCGAAAGAATTATGATTCTATCTATTAGCCTAAGAGACATATATATATATATATATATATAGTTACAATAGATTTAATCAAACCTATCAAACATATAATGTGTTGACAAAAAAAAAAAGGTTAAGAATTATGATTCTATTTCCCAGAAATATACCCCCTACACTATACAAAAACAACAAAATATTTCAAAGTCCTAAACAAAACAAAAAAAACATTGTAAGATTTTGAAGTATATATATTAACACGTCTATAGAACTATTTTTTTAAAGAATGAAATTGGCAATTGGCAATAGGCAACTGTTTTCCCGAAACTAGCTGTCAGTGGTGGAACTTGCGACAGACAACTATCAATAAGGAAATTGGCAGCTCCCAACAGGGGAACCAGTAACTGACCTCTCAAAGCTACCAGTGAGACGATTATCTTTGAGCAAAGAGAGAAAAAACTAAAAAGTTTAAGTGGTGTCCACGTGATATGCTTTGATTCATTAAAAGGGAAAGCTCGACCCTATAAAAAAAAAAAAAAGATAATATTGCATGGATTGGTACTTAATCAGACTTTTTGATATATATCTATAAAATTTCAATAATTTTTTTGGATTTGACTTATATGCGAGATGAAATTTAGAACAAGAGAATAATTGAATGATAAAATAACGGAAACTTTTCAGCTGAATAGAAAACTGATTCTAATAGATTTATAAAAAAACGTAAAAAAGTGAAAATTGATGAATGTTTTGAACGGTAAAAAAAGTAGTGAATGATATTTTCAAAACATGAACAAGTAAAAAAAATTGGAAATATCTTCAGAGAAAAGATATGAGAAATTGTATCTTCTTCTTTGGTCAGAGAAGTTTTATCTTTGACAGCCGACATCTTAAATATCTAGAAAATATACTTGTTTAGGGTTAAAAAAGATAAAATTTTATGTAGAACCTGTGCGAAGATATGTCGGCCGTTAAAAGCGAAAAAAAATAGATTTGAGTTCAATTGAAGAAGCTTTATATGATATATCCACCGAGAAGATCCCATCACATGGCACATCTCTCTTTTTTACTTCTTCATACACACTAGTCACACACTACCTTATTTTTTGTTCTTTAACGTTGGTACGTAGCTGCAGTACAATTTTTGGAATTGATTCATTTAGATTTTTCGATGAATTTTCCTTCATCTGAAATATTATATATATATATATATTTGAAATTGAAAGTCTCTATTTTAATATCTGTTTTGTTACGTACATACTATAATGTAGGCGGGGTATATTTCTGTTTCATGTTCTAAAGCTTATGATACTAATTAACATTTACATAAAATATAGTCTTTTTAATATCTGCTTTTTTTAGCCCTAAAGATAAATGGAGGATACTTTGAATTTGATGTGTTGTGTCGTTGTGACATTGAAAATTAGGACTATAAGCATGCATGCATCTCTTCATACTTACTTAATCAGCTACAAAAATAAAGCCCTACGTTTTCCTTTGAGTGATTTGGTCCAAGATTTTTATTCAAACCCCGACATATATATAGTGCACACTACCAAAAAGTATTTCTGAATAATAATAATAATAATCATTGTCCAAACTCAAATAATTGTTTCACAAGATAATTACGTCGTGAATATTTTTTTTTTTTTGAACATTAAGACGTTCAGCGATAAGTTTTAAGAATATTAAGTCGTGAATTATACATTGTAATTGTATAGTTAAAGCGATAAGTTTTAATACGTGCATGTTAATTGGTCTGAAGATGTATCATGTATTAGAGGCACATCGTACCTCTGAAGGGATAAGTCACTCGTGACTGAGACTTATTCATAATGAAAATCTCAGTCTACATTGTGATTCGCTTGTCGAATATGATACAAATGAAGATGAACCGGTCTTGTTTCGGTTTTATATGTATAGGTTTTGAATCTCTCAACGATAGAATTAAGATAGTATTTTTTGCAGAGGGAATCAATGTTCACAAATATTATATCCCGCCCTACTTGTATTGTAAAGAATGACTAAAAAAACAAAAAAAAATCACATATTGATAACACAGAATATTTACATATACACATATGCATCTTTTAACCAAAATGTGAAAATTCGACGTAAGAAAAAAAAAAAACATAAGTGGGAAATTCTTAATTAAAATCGTTTAACCTTGAAAAAAAAAAAAAAAAAAAAAACTCAAACTCGTTTGGCATCGTTTCTGTTTTATTTTTACTTCAAACTTAAATCTCGAACTCAGTGATGTAATTTGTTGAGGCTAGCGATTGCATGGCCACTAAAACCCGGTACAACTCAACAAGCCTGATTTCAAGGCAAACCAATTCAGTTTCCAATCGGTTATTCTCCCTTGATATGAAATTACCACTGCTCAAAACATTGGCCAGCCGGTTTTTCAGCTCTTGGTTCTTTGAGTTTAGCTGGTTTACCTCTTCGGTTAAGACCTCAAAACGTCTCTTCTTTTTCAACCTAGATCTCTTTGCTGATTCCCGGTTTGACATCGCCCGTCTTCTCTTCTTCTCATCAACCGGTTCTCCCAATTCGTTTGTACCGCGCGGATTGTCCGAGTCGCTTGATCGAAGAAACGCCAAAATTTCTGTGATTTCATCTCCGGTTATCGTTGCATCATCAAAGCAGATATGAACCGGCTCTAAATTGGTTGAAAACATTGCTATTTGTAGAAGAGAAATCCGGTTTAGTATTGAACCAGTTATTGGTATAATTGGTATGTATGCAAGAGATTGAGAGAAGAGGGGAAGGGGAAGATTCAAATGAACCATGGATGGTTATTTATAGTGAGAAAGGAGTAAGAACACGTGGGACCCATTTAGAGGTTATTCTGTCCACTTAAAAAGTGCCAAGTAATTAAAATGTCATAATCAAACTAAATCTAAGAGATTAATTGCAATGTTTGTCCATTAGCGGCGCTCTGGATATTGTTATTACTATTTTATTTGATTTTTTTATTTGGTTTTTTATCCTTTGATGCCTTTTTTGTTTGGATATTGCTTTTTAACCTTTATCTTTTAATCTCTTAGGACTACTTTTCTAACTGCAGAGATAGTGTAATAGTTTCACATTGTCATTGTAAGATTAGTGTATTTTTGTATTTTTCGATTAATAAAATGCAAGTACGACTACCATCAGCACTGGAGGATGGAGGTTAAGGAAACGGGTGAACCAAACAAACCGGTTGACCCCGGTTCAGTAATTATCTTAAAATTTTAAACATTTGTATAATTAGTTTCTTTAATTTTTTCACTACTGCAGTAATTAAATATGTTGTATTCCATAAATAATTAATTAAAAAAATGAAATCATAAGTTTTTATTTGATACTATAATATTAGTGGGGTTCCGATTTATATTTCAATACTTTTTAATGTTTAAGATGTGTTAGGTTACAAGTTATATGAAAAGTTTAGGATTAATTTAACCTTTTTACAATGCTATTATGTTTCATATATATATATATATAGTAGATCTTAATTATGTATAATACTTATATAATATTCTTACATTTATATATTTCAAATTTTAAAAGTAAAAACTCTGTGAACCAGGTTCGACCCAGTCGGACGATCAGATTGAATCGTGACCCAAATGCTTAATCGGTTTGGCTTCCGGTCCGGTTTTAAAAACAATGGTTAAAAACTATATATGTGAAAGATAAAGTACTAGACGTCGTTCAATAATATCTGAAAATTATAACGTAAAATTAAATAATTACCAATTTATGACTGCATGGTTTTTCTCTGGTCATAATTTTTGTTTTTTATAAAGTTTTTCTGTCGTCATAGTTAACGTTATATATATATTTATATACCTGAAAACGAAAGATTTGGTGTTTTTGGTTAACAAACAAAAAAAAAGATTTGGTGTTTGTATTCAGCGCTCTAATTTAAGACTTGAGGGGGAGAAAATGGAGTGTGGGTCTTGAGTCTCTTGACGAAGAAGAAGATGAGAGCTTAACTTAATGACGAAGAATCTAACAAAAAGCATATTACGTCTAAGTTTTTTTATGTGTTTGGATTTTCTTATCTTTTTTGATAAGATAAAGTAAACAATACAAGTGAAACTACAGCTGCATTCTCTTTATAGTGTACTAGTGGCTGATTCGCGTTTCGCGCAAAATTTTGTGTTGTATTTATTGACATTGTTAGAAGAAAACTTGATGATATCAAATATTTTCATTAAATTTTGTATTTTACAAAGTAAAAACAAAATTCAAATTTTAATATTTATAGTGTTTAATAGTTTTTATACCTACTTGATGTAATTATATTTATACAATATTTAGAAAACAATTACATAATATATTAATCAAAACTTTAAAATCAAATTTGGTTTGTAAATAGCTGAATATTTATGTAAGTTTATGATTTCGAATATCCATAATCACATACGTAATTCCAGATAGTTACATTAGCGTCAAGTCATTTCCACAAAAAACATAATGCAATTAGTCATTTAATCATTTGGGAGTATCTCAATTCTCTGACGTGTTTCGAAGATGCACTCATAATCTCTCTCTCTCTATATATATATATATCTCTCTCTCACTATCTATCTCTCTCTCCCTCTCTCTCTCTCTCAATGTCGCCTCTCTAACTTGAGCTATATATATTGTGGGAGGACTTCACCCATTCTCTATTTCGAAGATGAGGTTGAACATATTAACATTTTGGGATACCACAATTTGCTTCGCATACTATATATATGTATTCTCGCATACCCATTAAAAAACCAGAGTTGTCATTCTAGCTTATGGAATCTTCCACGAGTATTACTTACCCTTTAACATGTATTTACTTTTATAATTTAATATTTTAATCTTCTTAAAATTTATATCTTTTTCTTATATTTTAGTTTTTAACTGTTTTAAAACGGATTTGGATATTCTTGGATATTAACGAACTCGGATTCGAGAATTTGGTAAAACCGGATCCAAATCCAATTATTCTAGAATTTTATGGTTTACTATCCATATCTACCTAACCATTTAAATAAAGTACGCTATTTTTAATAATAAATAAAGTACCTAATCATATATAATAAGCTATCATTTATAAAGAAATGTTTTTTCAAATTCTTGTTAAAATCAAAGAATGATAATTACCATGAGAATTAAAGTATAATAACACAAAATATAATAAATCATATTAACAATTTAAAATTACAAATGAGTTGATGATGTGTCACAATTTTAAAATATGAAAAAATGATGTGGCATCATGAGAAGATAGGATATTCTCTTTTATATATATAGATGTATCAATTTATAATTATATTTTGACATAATTGCACATGATGTCACTTATTTCAACTTTCATTAGTAAGTTAGCATTTTCTTAAAGTGTTAAAATAGTTATCACTTTTTGTGTGAAAAAACGATTTTACCCCTCTTATTGCTATATCGTGTACCGTACATTATCGTACACGCCGTATTGTACATGGGTAAAATTGGATTGAACAATGAAATAAGTGTTTTATTTTACTAAGGTTTTAAAAAATGTCAACCTACTAATGAAACTTCAATTAATTGACTTTACAAGCAAAACCCCCTTATATTTTTGATAACATTCTTGTAAAAATAATTGTGTCAAAGATATTTCGGTATTTTCGTATATCTTTACAAATTCTAAATGAAATAGTATCCCTTAAAAAGTATAATACTATGATCTATTTTTTTAAAATTCTTTTTTATATAAACTCTTTTGATTTAAATAAATAAATTGAATAAATAATTTAAAATGATATTGATTTACTAAATTTTAGAAAATAAATCTTTTGTAGTTAGATAATAGAAAAACCTAAATATTCTTTAATATTTATGGTGTACATGATGGACAACCATTTTTGAAATATCATTGAGAGAACTCAACCTAGATACATATATATGTAAAATCTTCAACCAATAAACTATCAGGACTTGGCTGAGATGATAATTTTATGTTCATAAATCGTAGAACGGTAGTCAATCAACATGACAACACATAAAACATTTGTTTACTTTCTTGAATATATATATATATCCGTTGTTATAGTAAGTTTTAAAAGAGTATACATAAACATAATTTGAAAAGGCTTTTCTTAATAAAAAGAACCAATAAGTTAAAATAAGTATCAGTCCAAAAAAAAAAAAAAAGATGTTAAGATAAGTATTCTTTACACATGACATGGGTACATAATTCATAAGTTTATGAGAAAAAGGTTACACGTGAACATTTTAAAGTATAATTATATGGTAATGTCATAGTGGTAAGGGCTGAATAAAATATCCGTTATAGTTTTTTTTTGATTCGTTATCTATTTCGTTTTGATCCGAAAAATCTTGATAATCGTATCTCTACAAAGTAAAATAAAATACTAAATATTAACATATGTTAAATGCACAGCAAATCACAAATTCTAAAATTTTAAGAAGCAGATATCCGCTCCACTCATATATATATAGTATTGTGTGTGTGTATATAGATATATATATATATATATATGTGTGTATATAGATAATTACATATATAGTATAACTATTATATCTATATATAGTTTTAATGAATTTTTATTTATCAAATTAAAATATTGAAATTAAAATCTAAGAAGAAGATAATTTTTGCATGAAGTATTGCCAATTATTAACAATTTTTCAAAAAAAAAAAAAAATTTCAATAAAAAAAAAATTGTTTTTTTAATGTTAAAAAAAAACAATTTTTCAATCCGTATATGCTCCGTATCCACCCCTAGGTACCAGTATTTCGCCATTGGGTATGATAACCAATCTTGAAAGATTTGTACAATCGAATTTGGAACATAAAAGTACGACATAAACGTTACATTCTGAATTGTTCCCTTAACGAGTGTATCTGCTGCTTGATTCCCCTTCCGCGATATCCACTGAATTTCTGCATTTGCAAATTTCTTGATCAAAAATCTGATTTCCCTAATCCAATTGTGGTATGCATAGTTACGAGTTTCTCCCTTGATTAATTTCATCACCGTTTGATTATCACCTTCAAAAATGATCCATCGATAACCTCTGCTCCATGAGTGTTGTAATGCCATTAAAAGAGCTTGTAACTCTGCTTCTAACGCCGAGTGACAGACATTACCAACACTTTGACCCGCTTCAATACACACCTTGAGGATCCCGTATTATCCAAGCCATCTTTGATGGTGCACCATTTGCAAAGTAACGACTAGCATAATTACATTTTACATACCCTTCCTTTGGCCTTGACCAGTTTGATCGATGAGCTCGCGTAATAGTTTGGGTTGTTGCTGTTCCATTTTTGTCAATATATCTGATGACATCAAGATATCCACTCCAAAGCTTCATTTTGTGCCTTCTGAATGTCTGACCACCAATCACTTCTCTGTTTTTGGTAAAGTAGTAAGTTGCGGCTTTTCCGGATCCTCCATAGTACCCCCCATAAGGCCATAAAGGTAATTGTCTTTGCATAGGTGATATCTTTTGATTGAAATGCTTTGGAGATTTTTTTTCTTTTTTTCTTTTATGAAATGTTATATTCATTGATCAAGATAAGATGATGTGATTTAGAAGATAGAAAACAATTAAAATAAAGAAGCCTTGCCAAAATCAAAACCAAAAACAGAGCGTGAAAGTCCAAAACAGAATTTTCATGGAAGATGGAAACCTTTAGCGCATTGAAACAGCGAACCACCGTTGCATGAGCTGATGTAGCCGCGGGTCTGAGAAATATTCTAGCGATGTTATCCTGTTTCGAATGGTCTTGTCGATTAGTCGGGATAGTTGTGACACCGAGTTGTAGCCCGTGTTGTGTATCCTCGAATTCCTCTCTCTCCAAATCGTATAAATTGTTACTTGAAAGGCCAGCCTAAGGAGGATGATGTGATGTCTATCCCCTTGATGTCCCATGAGACCCTGGAGAGTGACCGTCCAGTCCGGGTCCTGACGATTGTCTAGAAGCTTTCCCGCTACATCAGACCACACAGAAAAAGAGTACGGGCAAACAAAGAATAAATGGTCACGTGTTTCATTAATTTCTCCACATAGGACACAAGGTTGGTGAGCTCCCCAAATTCGCATTCGTTCTCCCGTTGTTAGCCTATTATGCACGGCAAGCCATGTGATGAAACTGCAGCGTGGAATTCCATGTCGGAACCAAACCAACCGCCACCAAGGGACTAAAGAATGCATAGACCGTAGTTGTATCCATGTTTGGTGAGTCGAAAATCTTTCCTTGTACTCCGCTGGGCTGTGTCTCCAGAGATATATGTCCGGTCCCTGGTCTTGTTGAGGCAGCGGTTGTGCCCGGATTTGTTCGAGTAGCAGGTCCAATGAGGGCATTGGAGAATTGCTTCAAACTTTTCCTCAAAGGTTAAATTTGGATCGAAAAAACCATTGTTTGTGATGTTTGCTCCCCTCCATATTGCTTGCGTATATGAACAATTAAAACAGATATGCTCAACTGATTCTTCTTCTGGACAACACCGTCTACATTGTGCATCTGAGATGACACCTCGATGTTTAAGAGTGGTTCCTTTAGGCATTGCTTTAGAAAGCATACGCCATAGAAAATGTCGAATTTTCGGAGCTGTTTTGATCTTTCATATCGCTTCTTCAAAGTCTCTTCGGCCTGGAGGTGGATTCACAAAATTTTGTTGTTCCGGCAAATGATTTGCTAGCCAATAACCTGACTTAACAGTATATATGCCTGAGTCCATATAGTGCCACCAAGAGATCATTTTCCGTTAGTTGAACTTAATCTGATTTTGAGAACTTCATCAACATCTTCAGCGACTATCATGGCATTTAATAAGTCTGTTCCATGATCTTACAGGTGTGAAAAAATCTTTAACCCGCTTGGTATTTTTCTATATCCCATATTTTTTGTCAAAATTTCATAGATTGGGGTAGCAATCTTTTTTTTTTTTCTTTTTTTTGGCCTACAATTATTTGAGTTTAAATTAAACATAATAGGTAGATATCCGATATCCGGTTAATTACATAGCGGATACGAATCGAAAAATTATTGATTTGGGCAAAATGGAGCAGATCACGAATATATAAAAAAAAATCAGGATATTCGGTATGTATTCATCCCTAAATACTACTATTTCGCTATTGGGGGTATAAGAACCTATCTTGCATCTTCACTTGGAGTTTTCTATTCCCATATTCTTTTGTCAAAAGTTCATATATCGGGGTAGCAATCTTTTTTCTTTCTTTCTTTTTGCCTACAATTATTTGTCGTTTAAAGGATGTTAAAGACCTTACTATTCTTATATTTGACTTTTGTAATCACGTTTCAAGAAAATCCAGAGTCCACTGTTTGTGACTTTTGTTAGTGGACTCAAACATGCACCCACATTTCACAACTTCTTCTATTAACCGAATCTATATTTTAACACAATTCTTTTTGTTATAAAAATAGAAACATAAGTTTAACCTCAAACAGAGTTTTGTCATCTAATTAGGAAATGTCTAATACCAAATCTAATATTTTAACATGATTATTTTCGTTATAATAAAAGACATAATTGCAAAGATTGACACTTATTTCAATTTTTTTTACAAAGTTAACACTTAATTTTTTTTTGTTTTTTTGTTGTCTTTTAGCGTGTAAATGACGAAAATACTTTTTCCTATGTGGTGTACCGTCCACATGCGTACATGTCGTACTATACATGTGCTAAATTATTATGAATAGTACCAAAAGTGCTAAAAAATTATGAACACTAATTTAAGTCTAGAAAGTGCTAATTCTTGCAGAACACCTTAAAAAAAAAGAGTGTACCATTTGTCACTTTCTTAAAATTTTATAAAATTTTTAGCACTTTCCCAACTTAATTTAGAAACTCGCTTATTTTACTATTTACCAGTTGATTTTCCGGTTTTGCCCCGTACAGTATTGCGCGAGTTAGTCTGTGTACAAAACACAAACCAATAGGAGATGGTAAAATCATCATTTAATCCACAAAAAGAACAAAAAAAAAAAAGGACAAAAACGTAAGTAACTTGTGAATAAGTGATATGTGGTGCAATTAACTCTAAAAAAAAATATAGAAACATTAGTTTAACGTCAAGACACAAAATTTTGTCATCTAAGTAGGACATGTCCACCACCATGAGTTGGATTCATGTGCTTCTTCCCCATTTGCCGACCCCAATATTGTTTTTCTTTCCTTTCTTCTCAAGTATAGTCCAAATAAAAGCAAAAAGCTATACCTTTTCACAAATTTTATAATCCAGGCTTGTGTATCCTAAAACAAGTTCTGTTTCAGACATTGGGTAAATCTTACTCGGTGAGTTCGCGATGGAACGAGGCAGACCAACACGGGTAATATGTAGACCGAGTCTACATTAGACCTATAACAAGAAGAGTAGCTCAAAACTTATAGACTTGATGATTCCAAATTCACTACTTCACTTTCATTTATTGCTGGAGGTAAAACTGTTATGTAGTAAAACAAGAGTCAAGTCACAGAACAAAGGAGAATTCAATCAAAGAACAGAACTCATTTGGACAAAACACAACTCCTGTTTCCTGCACTTTTTGTTTTCTTCTATTTGAGGTGCAATGGTCTACTCCATGTTTACTGGTGGAGATCCCTGAATCAACACGTTAAGTGCAATCACTCAGCGCACGAGATAGATAATATAATTTAAAGATTCACTCATGTTCAATTTTTGATGAAAGAGAGAAATCATTTGTTTACCTTGAATAAGAGATCATGAGCAATAGTGTCCCATGGCAATGAGATGGACATTAAACAGCATTTAAGAGGGAACATCTCGTCTTCATCATATGAGGCAGTAGCAGCTGCTATTGCATGTTTAGCTGCGACAGATGCAACAGATGCTGCTTTACGGAAAATGGAGCCGAGATCGATGCTCTTCTTCGAAGACATTGGTGAAACAGGACCTAAAACTACTTGGCTTTGATCTGAGAAAAGCAATTCTATACAATCATCCCTTAATGCATACTACGTCTTCAATATACATTTCAACAAATCTGCTACTTTAACTTTAGGCGATTGTACTTCATTAAATGTTTCTGTAATTACCTCTATCCTCTAAGAAAACCCGAAACAAAAAATAGTTCTGAAGCATTTGATGACCAAAGGGGTTGTTGGCTAGGGCATTAAAACTCCAGAACCGGAAAAATCAAGAGCCAGATTTTGTGCAGCAATTCAAGAATAAGAAAGGAAGAGTACCTATAACGCCAGAAACAGCTACCTCAACTTCTCCACGTCCTCCTGGACCTCTCATATAAAGTCTGTCTGCTTTTCCTGTGTGATGACCTAGTGATAGAAGGCTTCCAAACCGATTCCTCCCCCCTGTAATAAAAGATAAAGTTGACAGACAGATTAAGGAGAAAGCGTGAGAATATCAATTGCCCCAAATCGAAAAAGCGATATCAGCCTATATAGACAAGGCAACAAGCAATAGCTTCCTTTGTGTCTTTTAGCCCTTAATATCTCAATGTCTACAAAAGCTAATTGTTTATTCCAGTCATCTTGAGGTAGGGTACCGTGTCATACCACACCTCCTTGACCTCTAAATGAAGCATATTACTTCCAAAAAATTACTAGTTCGATTTTGGGCCAGCAATGAATTCCACCAAATTAGCAAAGCATGAAGATGAAGACTGCATGTTCCTGACAGGATGCATTAACAGGTTCCATGACATCAATAACCACTAATGGATTATGTGTGCTCTAGTGGAGGCAAGCTCGATAACAAGTTTCGTACTATCAAGGACCCTTAATATATTCTTTCCATCAAATATTTTGGGAGAGATATAAAAGACCGAGATCAACAATGATTGTTCGAAGCACTGAGAAGACTAATGCAAATAACCAGCAAAACAGAGCATCAGGACCATGACTACAAACTTTGCTAGAGACTTGAATTAGAATCTATAGATGGATAAAACATAGAAAAGAAACTGTAAAGTGACCTTCATAGGCTTCTCGAACCATTTGATAGCTGACAAACCCAGAAAACAGAGTAACCTGCAGCCAAAAGCACCAGCATGTCAATTTTCTTCCATGTAATGTGTTCATATGCCTTACAAACCATATGGCTTTAATCTATTAAGCATATATATGATCTCTTCGAAACTCATAGAAGGTAGCAAAGAGAAAATAGATGATTGGCAGAAACCGCTGAAAATAGCGAAACATAAATAGGAAACCACTAGACCTTAGGATCTTTCACCCTTCTGGGGTCAGTATTTGTATTAGAATCACTGGAATCTTTATCAATTTTTCCATTTGCACTTGGAAAGGCTGCCCCATCATGAGAATTAAGAAGTACGCAATAGCAATGATCTTTTTCTGTCAGAACCTGCAAACATCAATGAGAAAGCCAATGAACAAGGACTCCAAAAATAGTACTTGGAAGGACAATACAAAGAAAGGAGAAGAAATATGTTACCACGGCATCAAAGGTTGAGTCAAAATCATCTACGGCAAAACAAATTTCTGGGTAGGCAGGTGTTGTCTCCACTTCCTAGGTACACAAGAAACATCAAATACGAACTCCAAATGGATGAACATTGCTACGAGAAAAAACAACTATACTTGCCTTCTTTGAGTCCAGATGAAAATTAACGCGACTAGGTGATGCATATACAGTTTTTACAACCTGCATGATATGGATGATTATTATTGGCTTACAGAATACGGAACCAACTTGAGGCTCAAAAAGAAATATCCAATTTATGTCTGGTCCAACATTCCTGTGGAATGTCCTCTCTTTTTAAAAAAAAAAACGAAGCTGGATTCATATTCCGTTTCCTTACTCTTTGTCTTAATAGACTCATGATAAAAAGAAGCTGGACTGACATATTTTGAACAGTTGAGTATATAACTACTCTTTGGCTTCAGTTGCTTTTTCATATGAAAAAAATTAAAGAAGAGCTGAAGAGTCGAGTAATTTCATTCAACAGTCTTAGGATCTCTAACCTTGTATATAGGAGAGAGTGTTGTGTCTTTACTTCCTTGGTACGTCTTAAGGGCCTCATTACTAAAACACGGGGAATTCAATGTTACCATGATGCAGTAAAATGGAAAGTCGAAAAGCCATATGATAAAATATGGACCACCAAAGAAACAGGTCATAACAATGACTCAGGCCTAATTACAGAAACGAAGAGGAGGGTATCTGAGATTCCAACCTAGGAAACATTTAGACTGAAGGAATGCTTGATGCAATAACATGAGTTTGGAAATAAAAAATGAGTAAAAGAGGACAGTACATAACAGAACAAGAATTGTTAATGTAAATTAGACCGAGATAAAATTAGGACATGATGCCGCTAATCACAATCTGAAAGTGACATGGTTACCTGCAAATCGCCACCGTAACAGTGAACGATGTGTGTGCAACCATGTTCAGATAAAATGATTTCCTCCAATCAACGTCAGCCAGACTTTCACCAAGCAGCTCATCCAACTGATTCAAAAGGGAGAAGAAATCCATTGCCACACAACAAATAAATGGATACTTTGAAGTGTCAACGGGTCTAATTCCCAATTGATTGATCATGTAAAGCTTTGGCATGTAGGCCATGAAAGAACAATCCCTTACAAAAATACAGTTAGTACTGTAGCATAGACAACACACCCTCACCCGAAAAAAGAAGAAGAAAAAAGTTGATGCCTCAGAAGTAAATCCTTTTTTTTCGTTACCTTCACCAGAGTTACAATTTAAGACCTTGTAATATACGATTTCTTCTTCGCAATTGAAATGTTACTATTGACAAAACCAAACCTCATGTGATAAGACTTAACCAGATATCTGTATTGTTTGTTTCACACAGTTTTTACCTTAGGTGCCCACCTGCGCACAAAGTAAGGAGCTGGTGCTTCCTCATTTTCAGTCAAACCATATGAATTACAGCTCTGGCAAACGTAATAGAATACTCAGCAACGTTAAGAAGCAAGATAACAACACGATGTACTAAGTTTTTGGCTCAGAGAAAAGGTGCAAGCCACATACCAGTTTCCTTACAAAAAATAGAAGATCGTCGTCTTGTCGCCTCCTTGACTCCATGCAGCGAATGAAGTAGACATCAAACACACCATGCCAGAAATTCGAGTCCATTTCTACATCTGACGCATCTTGCTCATCAAGAGACATCTTTCCTAACGATTTTGAGTGCTTTTTCACCATACTCAGAATCTCATGCCTGGAGAAACACGAATCAGACAACAGAATCAACTCAAGCCACCCTTAGAAATCTGGGACTTGGAACATTCTTACACAAAATCACATATAGAAGCCATAAATGCTGAAGTACTCCGAACTCTTATATAAGCATTTCATTGTGGAAGAAGAGAATCTATCAAAGCCAAAAATAACTGGAGAACTATCTCAGTGAAATTCAAGCAACCTAACTAGAAATCGTTCAGAAAAAAAAATCACTCTGCAAATACAATAATTGACACCAAAACTACTAGAACTAAGCACGATCAAGCATAGAAACACAAAAGAATCTGAAGTTGTATGATCCCGAATTCTTTACCTAGAAGGAGTCTCTTCTCCATCGTTGAGCATTTTCTACCCTCGCGGCTTGCAAACTCCAATTCTGCTAAACTCTTCGCGGTTCGATTACGAGAAGCTTTGCGACGATCTCGTGATCGAATAGGGTTTTTTTTGCTCTCTCTCTGTTCGTTTCTAATTTTGCTTAATTCGATGCGAGAGAGAGAGAGAAAGAAAGGAAACATAAAACGTCGATCTGATTTGGTTTAGCGTTTGGGAAAGCCTTGACCTGTTGCGTCTATCGGAGAACGAGGAACCTCAATAACCAGTGGCGGATGTACATGTATTGGGATGGGGCAGTTGCACCCATTGTTTTTTAATATTTATTATAATTTGTAAACATTTAAATATTCTGCCCCCGTTCTTAGAGCTTTATTTGCCCCCATGAATTTTTTTCCACAGCATCTCATATAACTATCTCAAAATTGGATAGTTTCCGGGAAATTTTGTTTTCCACCGAACCGGCTAGGTGTACCAAAACTAGATGGCCTTTTCGTTTCTTTCGTCAACCCACTAGTATTAACTCAATGCAATTAAATACTCTCTTTGTTTCGATATATAAGATGTTTTACAGGTTTATTTTTTGTTTCACGATATAAGATGTTTTCATATTCTTAGGTAACTTTTACAGATATAATTATAATTTGTAGTTTTTTTCATGATTGACTGAATTGTTTTTAGTTTATATACTAAATGTTATTTTTAGAAGAAAAGTAATTTTCTTAATCTTCGTGGTTTTAACCAAAACATCTTACATTGTGAAACAGATGGAGTAATAAAAATAGAACATATATATCTTTAATCCAAGCAAATTCTATTTATTGTAAAAAAAAAATTACTTTTTCATATTTATTGTACTTTTTTTTTTTGAGATCCGGAGGTAATCCAGCTTCCTTTTCGCGCAGTTACAGGTTGGGTGGCCAACAGGTTTCGAACCAGGAATCTCCCACTGGGGAATTACCACTGGACCAACCCCTATTGGTTTATATTTATTGTATTTATTTATTGTTCTTTTTGGCATTAAACATTCTAAAAAGTTTTTTTGGTTCAAATTCCAAAAAAAAAAGCATTTTTTTTTTTTGAAATGAATATTAAATTTATTCAAAAAAAAAAAACTGCTTTACATTTTCTGCATCATCTTTTTGAGAGATCTAAATCGAAAAAGAAAACAGAGAACAGGGTAAATGAGTATACAGAGTGGTGATGCTATTGGCTAGCAAACCATCTACAGAGTCCTTCCTCATAGTCGTGATCTCTGATGAGTTTGATTGAGGTGAAACGATTGCGCATATTTTTATCGATGAGTTTGATCAAGCACTGTGTAGGAGTTGGATCTTCCCCATGTCAACGCCTATTCCGTTCTCGCCATATGTGGTATAACGAAGATTGCAATACGTATCTAATGATGAAAGTCTTTAGTCGATCGAAAGGTGAGTCATGAATGGGAAGGATAAGAGAATCTCAGTTGGTGGTGAAGTTGTTGTCGAGCAGCTTGTGCGTGAGCGATTTCCAGACTTCGAACGAGTAGCGGCACTCGAAGAACAAGTGATTGCGCGATTCTTGAGGGTGGTTACAGAGAATGCAGGGGTTAGTTGCGCTCCTCTCCAATTTGCGGTTCTGTCCATTTATATCCGATCCCGACCAGATATCCGATATACTAAGCATCGAGCCCCATTCAGGTATTTTAAAGGATCCGAATCCGATCCGAACCGGCTACTTCGGGTCGGGTTCGGGTTCGGATATCAGGTATGGTTACAAACGCCCAGGCCTATGTTTTATAGTAACCAATAAGTTGCGGACCTAAGGCTCATAATCTCGGAGAACAAAGTAGGTTTAATTTAGTTCCCTTCTCATCGTCATCGGTGGTTGAACTCGGAACCATCCAGACTCTCCTTTGGGGTGGCCAGATGGATATATGATTAATTACATAGATGTAGAGATTATCTCAAGAATCTTATGTATCAATAAGAATCAATCTGTGGAGACATTACACATCTAATAATCTAGTCTACATTATTCAGCTCCAACTATAACCAATAGAATGTCGAAGCTGAAGATCTCATATTGTCCCTAACAACCTCTAACGAATCGATCTCTGATGATTAGAAATGCTGGTTTAAGCAAACCGGGGAACCTCGAACATAGCGGTTTACGATGTGAAGGTAAACCGCGAGGCATAGAGTGATTATCACTGAAGATTTGGCACCTACGTATCCAACTACTTGACGTCCTCTCTCTGTAGCTTCTTCATGGATCACATCCAAACTCCTCCTGAAGCTTTGTGATGTCTTCAAGATAACGAATTCAACGATTGATCGCATAGTCTCGAGTGTCACTCTTCCTGTAACATCAAACATGAACTTCCTATTGCTGGGCATTGCTAATGTAGTCGAGAGCGCCTCTGCCCATCCGTTTACCGAATCTTTTCGATTCGAGGAAGACTTCCTCCTCTTGGTTTCCTCTTCGCCTGTATCAGAAGACGTGAAAACCTCGTGAGATGTTCTCATGAATGTCTCAAGAGCTCCGTTACAGACCGAAACAAGAACATCTCGAGCGCTATCTCGATGTTTCGGATTTGTCAAGCCGGAGAATATCTGATCATAAGTGTTGATCCCAACCGTTTTCTCGATGTAAACTGATACAGCTGAGCTAGTGAATCTCTCAATGCAATCTGCTAAAAGCTCTCTACACTTATCATCACAGAGCACACTCATCCATCTAGGTTTCGTTGTTTCTGAATCATCAATCTCATTAGAGTAAAATCCAAGAATAAGATTCTTCGCAAAGCTACCAACAACGACGGAAACGAAACCAGTTCCTGCTTCTGAGAAAATTGTCTCGACTACACTTGAATTCGATCCAATTCCTGATTCTGCTTCCAAATTCTTAGATTCCTGATCCAAGTTACACCCACGGAAAGCCCCAATCGCTACGGCCTCAGAAACCCTAGATAGAGAATCAGTGAACTCTTTCGATTTAGTGATCTTCGCCATCTGCTTCAAGCTTTTAGGGATTTCGTCAGAATCCGATTCCAAAAACTCCTTCAGGTCTCGCGACACAATACTAATCGTCTCGGCGGAATCGATAACCAGTTCGGCGAAGGAAACAATTCCTCCGAAGAGCTTCATAAGACGCTTCGTCTTCCTCGCGATGTATGGAGAATCGTAAACCCTGTAAACTCCATAGCCCGAAACACCGAGAACCGCTAATAGAATCAGCCATTTCCTTCTTCTCTGAGGTGATATGGAACCTATATCTCCCAATCGAACAAGGTCCATCGAAAACTAAAGCAAATTGAAACTGAGAGAGAGAGAGAGAGAGAGATTTAGGGATTATAACGATATGCAGATTGGGGATGGGGTTGAAATAGGGATTGTGAAATTCGTAAATTAAAAGAAGCGATGATTAGATTACGTGATTGATTTGGATAGAGAGACATGAATGTAGAAACCAAGAAGTGAGGAACTCGAAAAGACGAGAGAGAAAGAACAAGTTGAAGAAGAAGACGACGAATCTCTCCATTTGGTTGGTTTAATATTTAACCGTTTGAAGTGACGCTCTAATAAAATCTTTCCGGTTTAGGCAACACTAGCCCTCGGCATAATATCTAAACCCGAAAAACTGAACCGAAACTGATCCGAAAAAGCTGGTTCGGTTCGAATTCAAATCTATAAAAATACCCGTTCGAGTCTGTAATGTGAGTAATTTTGGGTTCGGTTCGGGTTTGGATAATACCCGATACCCGAATTAGTAACCGAATTAACCAAACCTATATATTCCTAAACCTGAGCCCATGCTTTTCAGCTTCCCATGCGTTGTTCTTCCTTCGATTACACAAAATTTCAGCATTTTTTCCTAATCCAAATCAAAACCGAATTAGGCATTTTGTTTTCTTCTGGGTTCTTATAATTTGTAGAGAGAGAAAGGTTTAGAGAGAAGTTAGGATTTTGAGAACAAATCTCTCTCTGTTCTTTCGTGTTTTTGGGTAATCTTCTCCTTCTTCAATAAAAAAAAAAAAAATCAATTCTTCAACAATTGTAAGCGATCTACGATAGTGGGTCAAACTCGAAGGAGGGTTTCTATTGGATTAGTGTTCGTTCAAAGACAGAGAAGTTTCAGGAATTTGGGAGAGATTAGGGTTTCTGGAATTCTGAAAAGGGCTTCCTTTTAACAGAGATGTCAATTAGGGCCAAAGCTCCGGAAAAACATCGGGTTCGAGCTTAAATATATAAATCCAAAACAAATCGGGTTTTTCGGGCCAAACCCAATCGGATTAGTGGATTTTTCGAGTTTAGCCCGTTCGGACCGGCCCAAAAAGTCTGGAAATAAACATTTTGATTGAGTTAGAAGTTTTGTTTAAAAATTTAACTATTTTAAAATATGGAGTATTTCCTATATATTTTTCATTGATCGAAAACCTTATAAATCTCATAGTCTACATTTAGTATTGCTGTGCATGTCTTGAACAAATTTAGAAATTGTCTTCTACCTAGACACGTTGAAACATTGATTTGTACACACACTTGGTTGAATGAGTTTATGTTTCGTGATCCAAGTAACATTATCATTCATTATATTTACTTCATATTTTTAAAATAATTATCTATAGACTTTCAGTGATATTTCTATATGATTATATATGTCAAAAAGCCAGAAAAAGCCCGAAAAGCCCTATAGCCTGGTTCGGGTCGGATCGGGCTTTAGAATATAGGCCCGGTTTTTGTTTGGGCCGGACCGTGCTCAAATATATAACGGCTTTACGGGTTTCGGGCCGGGCCAGCCCGATTGACATCCCTACCTTTTAGTTTCTGAAATTGAAAAAAATTAGTGAAACATATGTGATCTAGTGATTGGTTTGTTTCCGAAAACCAGTGAAATTTTGTGTAATCGGAAAAAATTGTAGTGAACAGATAAGGTTGTATGAATGTTTTTGTTTGATTCTTTTTTTATGATGGTTTTTGTTTGTATGAATGTTTGACAAGTTAGATTAAAATCGGATCAGGTTTATGTTTTGCTATACAAAGTGTCTGATTTTCAGGTAAATCGGTTTGGTTTCGGGTAAATCGGATTGATTTTCGGGTATTTTAACAGGTTCGGTTATGTTGGGGTATATTATAACTGAACCAATCCAAACCCGAAATTTTGTCGGGTAAACATCGGTTCCTTATTACAAGATCCGAACCAACCCGAACCCGATTGAAATCGAACCGAACCGACCCGTAAAATACAAAATACCCGAATGGGTCCTAAATCTTAAACCCAAAATACCCAATACCCGAAAGATCCGACCCGAACCCGAACGGGTATCCGAACGCCCAAGGCTAGGCAAAACCATTTATATTTTTTTTTTGCCATCTGTATTATTTTTGTATTACAAATTATGACAACAAGTAAAACGTTAATTCAACAATGTACCATTCTTCCCAATCCACGACCAAATGAACAGTTCTATTTGCACCATGCTGTAAATTTTTTATAAATTTGTCTTTATTAATATGAAGAAATCATATTCTTTGGGAATCGAACCCCGAACCTTATAATATAAAAGCATTAATTAACCTTGATAAATCATTGGACTAAAAAGTTTCCAAGAAACCTATATATATATATATATATATATATTTTGTTCTTCATCTAAAATCTCGTCAAATTATGCTAAATCAATTTTTGTAACATTTGGACATCCGTCTTGTTTACAAATAACAGAACAAAATTTGGTTATGTAGTGAATATTCTCTAGTTATATAATGTGAGCTTTCATTTAAAAGAAAAGATTTATGGGATTGTTATTAATTGTATTAAGTCAACCCATCTCTATTTTCCACTCACACCTCTATTTTATAATAACATATTTTCTAACTCACACCTCTATTTCCACCTCTAAAATAGAGGAATGCTATTTTTTCCCTCTATATTTAGAAGAATGATATTTCTTATTCTATTATAGATTTGAATTTTTTTATTTATAAAATGGTCCTTCAAAGTTTAAATCTTTTTATTTATGGCTGAAATAAACAATATTTTTTTTTTTGCTAACTCGAACAATAAAACTCTAAATTTTAGTATCAAATGACTAACAACCAAACTATGTGTTTTAACACATCTTCAAAATATTGTTTTTTATTTATTTTACTTTCAAAAAATTATAATTTTTTGATGTTTAGCAAACTTTTCAGATTTATTTTGATTGTATTATTTGATTTGCTATATTTACTAGAAAGTTGCTATTTTAAGATATCTAGGATACATAATCTTATGATCTTTTTAAAATTTTGCTAATAATAAAATAATTGGAGTTAATTTGTAAATTTACTCGAAGAATCACACAAAACCAAACTGATTGATTGGTTTAGGTAAACGTTGTTCATCATTTTTGCATTTTTATGTATCAAATATCTCACTCTTCTTGCCATTCATTTGCTAATAGCAAGATTTCTTTTAGATAAAATCATATAAAGGAAATAACCATTGCATTTAATTTTTGAAAAATATATGCATGTATACGCGGGAACTAATCTAGTGCTTGTTAAAGAACAAGTTAAATTTTTTTTCACCGATATGGCATCATATGTGTTAGTTTGTAACTGAGTGCGGTGAATATAAATAGCATGTAATTTTTGTTTGTGCAAATTAAATAACATGTAATTAAGTGTAAATTTCTATAGCAAAAATATAATAATATATGATCATATATGAGTCATGACAAGTGATAAAATTATGTATCGTGAACTATGGAGTCAACTAAAAAAATGACATATTTGCAAAACATATATTTTATTTAAGTTTCATTAGTTTTTTAGTATTTTAGATTTTTTGGGCTCTTTGGGCCCAAACTAATCTTCAGCTGGGTGTGGGCCGCCCAGTTACACCCCACATGGCCAAACAATTGTCTTGACAATTCTGCTTCCGCGGAGAATCGAATCCTAGCCTGGACCAGCAGAGTCGACACTCACCTCGGAAGGGAACCACCCGACTACCACCTCTTGATTTTTCTAATAGCTACTTTCTAATAGCACTTTAGAAAATAGCTAAGAAAATAATAAAATTTAAATAAAGTGCCAAGTTTTGCAAAACACTTGAAAAAAAATAGAAAATCATAGTTTTCAACCTCTAAAATTGATGATATGGTATTTAGTGTATTTTATCTATAATATGATATCAAAATTGTTGGTGTTTTCTGTTTCAGCTGGTACGGCAGATTGATAAGGTTATGCGAAATAGGCTGAACTACTCCACGAATCCGCGACTCAACGATCTTTTTCAACGGTGGTTTTCGGCCTCAGCTCATTCAGGCTTTGGTTTTTGAAGGGAGATGCTATGTTTAAACAATAGCTCTGGTTTTAAGCTTTGAACTTTTTATTTTTTGAACTCTCATTTTGTAAATATCCTTTTCTCTATAACATTCCATTATTCCAATAAACATGGTAGTAATTAGTAAAGTAAGGTATTTAAATCTTGAGAACCACATTTAGTAAGTTTAAGTGTAAGAAAGGCCCAACTAATTTGGCCCAATTATGATTGCCGACTTTAGAATCTCAATTTAAAAGAATCAAATCAAACATCGAGCCCTAATATTTTCGTTTCCAAACATTCATCGCTTCGCTTCTCGTTCTTCAATTTCTTCTCGAATCAGAGAGAAACGTGAAATACCGGATGAATGGAGCTTGAGCTTGGTAGCTGCAGCTTGTATGCCATCTTCCCAATGCGAGCAAGGATAATGTAAGGACCAAAGAACCTGGGAGAGAGCTGCTCATTGCGTCGCTGAGCCAACGAAGACTGGCGATATGGCCGCAATTTGAGATAAACCCAATCATCAACTCTGTATTCCACCTCTCTGCGATGTTTATCAGCTGTAGTTTTCATTCTTTGTTGTGCCTTGGTAAGGTTCTCACGCACACTCTCGAGAATGCCTTCCCGTTCATGCAGTAGTGTGTCAACCGAAGCATTGGTGGTAGGAGTGTCACTGTACCGCAGCAGCTTAGGAGGATCATGCCCGTACAGTTCCTTGAATGGCGTCATGTTAATGGCTGAATGGAACGAGGTGTTATACCAATACTCCGCCCAGGACAGCCATTGAGCCCATGTTCTCGGTTTCTCCCCAGCAAAACAACGTAAGTATGTTTCCAAACACCGGTTAACGACTTCCGTCTGCCCATCCGTTTGGGGATGGTAAGCGGTGCTCCGAAGCAGCTTCGTGCTCTATGAAGAAAAGAGAGAACTCCAGAAATTGCTGAGAAAAACGCGATATCTGTCAGATACGAGAGTCTCTGGAAAGCCATGCAACTTCACCACTTCCGTCAAGAACCGGTCAGCCACTTCTTTAGCCGTGAAAGGATGTTTCAAAGCCAAGAAATGGCCATACTTGCTGAGTCTATCAACAACTACCAAAATCGCATCAAATCCCTTTGAACGAGGCAGCCCTTCTACAAAATCCATGCTGATATCAGCCCATACCTGCTGTGGAATAGGTAACGGAGTAAGAAGACCAGCTGGGGATAGGGTAGAATACTTGTTCTGTTGACATGTTTGACATTGCTGAATGAAACGGGCCACATCTCCCTTCATGCCATGCCAATAGACCTCCCTAGACAATCTTTTAAGCGTCTTGATCTGCCCTTCATGCCCGCCTGTTGCACTAGAGTGAAACTGATTCAACAACAAGGGAATAAAAGGTGAACCGGCTGGAACCACCAACATGTTGCCTTTACACAAAACTCCATTCTGAAGGTTGTAACCCGAATCAACTGGAGAACCTTCGTGCAGCCTCTTTACCATGTTCCCAAATTCCTTATCGTTGCAAATTTGCTGCTGCATAGCTGGTATATCCAAGTTCAACGGGGAGTGTAACACTAAGGACAAAATTCTGCGGGCTGTTCCCGACGAGAGAGGGCATCAGCTGCCTTATTTTCTGGACCCGGCCTGTATTCAATAGTGAAATCCAACCCCAATAACTTAGTTGCCCATTTCTGTTGTTCCTGTGAAATGAAACGCTGTTCCAAGAGGTGTTTCAAACTCTTTTGGTCAGTTCTAATTACAAACTTACCACCTGCCAGGTAATGACGCCATTTAGTGACTGCCAACACTATGGCCAGCAACTCGCGCTCATATACTGATTTTGCAATCCCCTTTGCCGAGAATCCTTGGCTGAGAAAAGCAATTGGTCTCCCATGTTGCGACATGACAGCCCCAATTTTGTTGCCTGAAGCATCAGTCTCCACGACAAAAGGCTGTTGGAAATCATGCAGACATAGAACCGGTAACTGAGTTACCGCAGTCTTTAGCGAGTTGAACGCTGTACTCGCCTCCGGGGACCATTTGAACCCATTCTTCTTCAGCAGATCAGTTAAGGGCCTAGCAATCTTTCCATAATTAGCAACAAAACGCCGATAGTATCCTGTGAGACCCAGAAACCCACGAAGCTGAGTGATGTTCTTAGGCTCAGGCCAGCTAACCATTGCCTCTACTTTGGCTGGGTCAGCCGCCACCCCATCCTTTGAAATCAAATGGCCTAAATAAACAATTTATGGTTGTCCAAACGAACATTTCTTTTCATTGGCATAGAATTTGTGTTGCTCCAGAATCAGAAGGACTGTCTCCAAGTGTTGCAAGTGTTCCTCCAACCCAGCACTATAAACCAATATGTCGTCAAAGAACACCAAGATAAAACGACGGAGAAATGGTCTAAACAAATCATTCATGATGGACTGAAATGTGGCTGGTGCATTTGTGAGGTCAAAGGGCATCACAAGGAACTCGTAGTGCCCCTCATGAGTGCGGAAAGCTGTCTTTTCAACATCACAAGCTTTGACCCGAATCTGATGATACCCTAACTTCAAGTCTAGCTTCGAAAAGATTGTGGCGCCATGAAGTTTGTCTAACAATTCCTCAATGATAGGTATAGGGAACCTGTCCGGAACTGTTACCTTATTGAGGGCACGATAGTCTACACAGAATCTACAACCGCCATCCTTCTTTTGCACCAAGAGAATCGGACTTGAATATGGACTAATACTTGGTCTAATAATCTGCGCCTCCAACATTTCCTTGACCAGCCTTTCGATCTCATTCTTCTGTGTATAAGTGTAACGATAGGGCCTGATATTAACCGGCGTAGAACCTTCAAGCAGAGTGATGGCATGTTCACGCGAACGTTGAGGAGGTAAGCTTTGTGGCATGTGAAACGCACCAGAGTGTCTCTTCAACAACACGCTCACACGTGGGTCCACAAGCGCTCTCTCAGCTCTAACTCCTCCTTCAAACAAAGCTGTAAGCTCCAGTAAGCACGCCAAGCCTCCTTCTCTTGAGACCTTCTCCATAGAATTAAGCGAAATCTGCGACTTCACTAACCCTGGATCTCCCACCAAGGTGACCCAACTGTCATGTACCTTGAAACTCATAGTATGCTTCCGCCAGTTATTATTAGTCTCACAAAGCTTCTCTAACCAAGTATAACCCAACACCACATCTGTGGTTCCCAAATCAAACAAAAGGAATTCCTCCATGATTTCCAGTCCTTGAATTGATAATACCACACCCTTACATTTTCCCTTGCCTGCTATGATCTGTTCATCCCCAACACACACGCCGAAACCTCGAGTATCGTTGACTGGTATATCACAAGACTCCACCAACTGTTCTGATATAAAGTTGCTCGTCGCTCCTGAATCGATCAAAACAATCACCTCTTGACCCGCTATAGTGCCCTTCATCCGCATTGATCTCTCAGCTGTCAATCCCACTATAGACTGCAAGGAAAGCTGTACGAGTTCCTGTACTGCCTCATCAAGAGTGTTATCTTACGCAACCACCAACTATTCCTCGCCAGTATCACCAGATTCATTACCTTCATCCACCGCTAGACATTTGAACCCTTGTGTCTTACACACATGGCCATAGAAATACTTATCCCCACACTTCCAACACAACTGTTTATTTCGCCCGTTACCGCCATCAAATGATCTCCTAGGGGGAGCAATCTCTATAGGTTTGCCACTGCTGTTGTTTCCCAGCCTCACTTGGTTCCTTAGAGAAGGAGCTGAATTAGTCCTGGGAAACGATTGCCTTGCTCGGCTCTCTCTACTCTCTTGCTCTTCGATTAACAGAGCCATGTCCACAATCTCATATAACCCTCTCGGCCTGCTTCGAATAACCTGATCCTGTAACGGCTGCTTGAGCCCGATCAGAAATGCTTGTTCCAAGAACTCATCTGTAAGGTGTGGAGCAGCAACTGTTAACTCTTCAAACTGCATTTGATATTCCTCCACAGTCCATGTTTGATGGAGTAACATGACTTGTCTCATTACGGTCCCCCTTTTGTTGAACCCATACCTTAGTTTTAGCTCTTCCTTGAAATCGGTCTAATCTCTGAAAGGTCTCTGATTCAACGACCAACGCAGCCAGATCAGCGCTGGTCCAGTCATGCAAGCAGCAGCTTGTTCCAGCTTCCGATTCTCCAGAGTACCATTGATCTGAAAACATTTTTCAGCTCTAAAAATCCAATCATCAGGGTGTTTTCCTTCAAACAAGGGAAGATCAACCCTCCTGCTCGGTAAATCCATCTTATGCTCCTGAAAATGCCCCCCGAAGCCCTCAAGTGACCTCATCTGAATAGCTACTGGAGGTAGCGGTAAGATCCCTTCTCGCGTCGTATGGATCGACGTTTTTCCTGGGTCTTTTGGCGAGTATGACACCGGTTCTGGCGTTAAGATCTTACTGCTCTCTCCACTCCGTAACGTTTGCAGAGAGCTCTTAAGCTCACCCACCGCTTCAGTGATCCCACACATTGCTTTCTTCAACCAAACCAGATCCCCTTACATTATCCCAGTATCCTGCTTCAGATTGTCGGTGTCAAGTTTCAGGTCCAGCGTTTGGAGCTTCAGATCTGTTTTTTGAGAGGTCAGATCTGCCGTGGATTGAGCCAAACCTTCTACCTGCGATTCGAGCTCTGTTGTCTTCGTAACCAGCTCAGGAACCTTGGACACATCTGCTTTCGGAGCCATGGCAGGAAACTTGGCTCTGACACCAACTGTTACGTTCCTGAGTCACGATCAAGGAAATGAGGAAGAAGAGAAGAGAAGATACGAGAAGATGAGAGAAAAGATAAGAAGAAGAAGATAATTCTCTGATTAATTGCATAAAGAAAGCGTACAGAGAGTAATCTCTCTTTAATACCAATACAAGACAGAAATAATAAAATATAAAGTAAAGAGAGACTGAAGGTGAATTATTGTAATTAGAGTATTAAGCATTCAGTTGACTCGTTGACTCGTTGACTCTTCTTCTCTAACGTAATTCAGCCACTTTTGCTCTGTAACTTCTCCATCTTCCTTGCTTTACGTCCTGAGGTGCGTTTCTTCCTTCTGATCAGGGTCAACGGTACTGCTAACGTATCAGATTCTTTTTTTTTTTTTTGGTAAGCTAACTAAATATTTTGGATCTGTTGCAGGCAACTCTTGAAGATTCTTTCCTCGCAGACCTTGATGATTTATCTGACAATGAAGCAGAATTGGTGAGTGTGCCTAAAAAACTGATTATTATCTATTCCGTGTGTCTTTGATACTAGTTTGATCATAGTATTTACTTGGAGTAGCTATGCTTTAAGTGTTGTTTGTTCGATTATCTATATATTCAGGATGAGATTGATAGTGATGATGGAAAGGAGGAAGAAGATATTAACTATGATGATCTCGATAGCGTTTCTAAGTTGCAGAAATCTCAGAGATATGTTGATATAATACAGGTCAGTCAATGTCCACCCCCTCTTTCTAGCTTGTCGTTTATAATCAAATTATCGTACTGAGAAGTTTACTTGACTTTCTATATTATTCATATAGTTATTCTATCACAGCCTCACTTGGTACAACTCAACAGACATTAGCATGTTTTCAAAGCTTTAACTGTTGAGTTCTTTGTCACTTAACTACTTCTTTGACTACTGTTACTTGTATTCTTTGATGGACGTAGGTGAGGATTTGATCTGATTTTTTCCCTTTTGCGTTTTAGAAAGTGGAAGACGCTCTCGGAAAGGACTCTGATGGAGCGGAGAAAGGAATTGTACTAGAAGATGATCCTAAATACAAGCTAATCGTGGATTGCAATCAGCTGTTAGTTGACATTGAGAACGAGATTGCCATCGTCCACAACTTTATCCACGACAAGTACATACTTAAGTTTCAAGAGCTTGAATCGCTGGTACATCACCCAATCGATTATGCCCGTGTTGTTAAAGAAATCGGCAATGAGACGGACTTAACCCTTGTTGATCTGGAAGGCTTTCTTCCATCTGCTATTATCATGGTTGTTTCAGTTACTGCTTTAACCACCAAAGGGAACCCATTGCCAGAGGATGTTCTTCAAAAGACGATAGATGCTTGTGATAGGGCTTTAGATCTTGATTCCGCACAGAAGAAGGTTCTTGACTTGGTTGAAAGTAAGATGGGATCTATCGTTTCCGCCATTGTCGGGAGTGCTGTTGCAGCAAATCAAGCTTATGGGCACTGTTGGAGGTCTGTCAGCACTTGCTAAAATGCCTGCCTGTAATGTTCAAGTTCTTGGGCACAAGAGGAAGAACCTTGCTGGGTTCTCTAGTAAATCATATGAGAGACAAACAGATCATTGCGTCCAGAGGAAAAAAAAACTAGTAAATTGCATACGCCAACACATGTGGATGCATCTGCTACACTTTTCAATTACGAGATCACTGCTTAAGTTACACACAACAAAAGAGATCGCGGCGACGATATTGATTTTTGATTTAGCATAATTTGAATATTTTCTTATATAGTAATTAATATAAACATACTATTCGATATCATGGCTTACTTCTATTTGATTATAACAAATTGCGATTACATTTATGATAGGGGTGGGCACTTCGGTTTGTGGTTTGGTTTCGGTTCGATTTTTTTGGTTTTTCGGTTTTATAAAAATTTAAACCATATATATTTCGATTTGGTACGGTTTGGTTTTAATGGTTTTTGGTTTATCAGTTTTATAAAAAATGAAACCATTTAAAAACCATATGCAATTTTGGCTCGGTTCGGTTTGGTTCGGTTACGGTTTTTAGTTTGGTTCATAACTTTTGATAAGGCTCATACAATAAGCAAAAATAAAATGAATGTATAAATAATATATTAAGCTAATAAGTAGGCATACTAATAAGTGCAAAAACAAAAAGAATTTAAAGACTAGAATCCAAATCAAATTGTTCGTAAATCCAAATCATCAATAAAAATCAAGACTAAAAAAAACATAGAAAATAGATGAAAAGAAGAAAATTCAGATTCTTATCATCGTCATCAACCACGATTGTTCGTCTCCTCTTGTTGCTTATGAATCTTTGATCAACAAAATTAACAACAAATAAACATTGAGAATTATCTATATTTACATATGATCTAAATATATTATAATGTATTTTAAGACCATGAAAGAATAATGAATACGTACCTTCTTGTAAAGAATCCATAAACTCTGTTTCTTTTAGCATTTTGTGAATATCATCAATGCCTCTCTCTGAATGAAGTGTTGTTTTCAGCCAATTTTGCGTTAAAATCAACGCTTCAACCATAAAAGGAGTTAATGAACTCCTATATGGGTCTAAGATACGATCTCCAGTGCTAAAAACAGATTCTGATGAAACATTAGAGACATGAATAGCAAGCACATCCCTTGCTACGTCCGCTAAGATTGGGAACTTAAAGCTATTAGTTTTCCACCACGATAATATATCATAGGGAAGCCCGAGAGGGGTAGCTTGTGGTATCTCAACACTTTCCATCAGATATATAGCCAACTCATTAGATACACTGTCATCATTTTTCTTATGTGATTGCATCTGACTATATCGAGAAAATATCGTTTCACGTGACCCACGACTACCCTCACTAAAAACTATTGACTCCACACTTCTATCTTGAGATGAACTTGAAGATCCATATGTATTCTTATTACGGAATCCACTATAGGTTTCATACAACCTGCGCAGCAAATCCTTGACTTCTGCTATCATCTTTACTGAAGTTACACTTGCTTTTCCATACTTCTCCTCAAAAACAATTGTCACAAAATCCATTTTGCAGCGTGGGTCTGGGTCTAGAACACTAGCAATAATCAGAATTTTGTTTATTTTCTCAATGCCATCCCAATACTTATCAAACTTCTCTTTCATAGGAGTTACCATATCCCTCACATATTTATCTTGGCTGTTTTTCATTGATGTTAAGTGTGCTTCAATGGTGCATATCTCATCATAACATGAATTAGATGTTACCTTTGAATATGCAGAAAATACCAAAGTGGAGTCGTAGAAATTCTTCAAAAATCCTACCAATCGAGTAGCATCATCCCAATCTATAGATGTTGGTGGCCCGAATCTGTTTCCCCCCCTCATCTTCTTCTTGGAAATAAGCATCGTACGGCCGATCTTCAAATGCTAACTTATCAAATGTAGATCGATATTTCAAAGCATTATCCAACATTAAATATGTTGAATTCCACCTTGTTTGACAATCCAGGGTTAAACTACCTCTACTAACATTCTTGTCCAAGCCCAAACGCATGTGGAATGAATTAAATCGTTGATCAGAAGATCTCACATACTTCACTGCATTCCTAATAGCAACAACACTCTTATTTATACGAGCCAAACCATCTCTCACAATCAAATTCAGTATGTGAGCAGCACACCTAATATGCATAAACTCGCCGTCCAATATTAGTGATTCATCTCCAGAAAAATTCACATTGTTCTTCAAGTGCCTAATACCGGAATCACTTGTAGAAGCATTATAACAGTGACTGTGAACACCTTCTCAATACCCCAGTCACCCAAACAACTCACTAGCTGATTTCCAATTGTCTCTCCTCTATGTTAGAGATAGGCTTAAAACTGATGATCTTTCTATGCAAACACCATGTCACATCAATGGAATGAGCTGTAACCACCATATAGCTTACACTAGTAGTTGGCGCTGTCCATATATATGTAGCTAAACAAACTCTTTGTTTATGCTCACTGAAAAACTCCTAAGCAAAGCCTTTTCTTGGGAGTACACATCGACAATATCTCTGGTGATTGATCTTCGAGAAGAGATAGTAAACTGAGGGATACATGCAGCGCAAAAGTTCTGAAACCCAATCTTTTCAACAAAACTAAAAGGCAACTCATCCAAGACAATCATCTTCCCTAATGCAACACTGGTAGCGATTGGGCAATACGTCACAGCAGCTAACCCACCCGATCCTTTTCCAGCTCCATCTTGATTAAAAGCTAGATTTTTTTGCTTTTCAGCTTCAATGAAACTTTTGTGTGCCTTACAAATTATAGCGTGGTTACGCAGTGCACTAGTCCCACTAGTAGGTGCACACTTAAGTATTAAACCACAATAGTGACACTTACATCTGTTTGGATCATCTGCAAGTTTTGTAAAGTGCTGCCATACATCTGAGCGTTGAACAACTTGCTTTTTTGCTTTTGGAGGAAGATTAGTGTTCGTTTTCCTCTTTTCTCCGGAATTAGGGTATGCCATCTATATTTTAAAAGATCAATAAAGATAAACTAAGAATATTAGATAATAGAATATATATATAACAATAGAACAAATAGTTCAAGGTTTTATCCTGTGTAATACTATAAAGTAAAAATCTATCTAAAGTCTAAACAATTCAAAATTACAAGGTCGTCATATGTTCACTAACTGGTCAATTTTTATGTCTAAACCTTGAATTATTGGTGAGATTAGAAACTGTAAAACCTAAAACGTACATACATCATGAATTATGAACAAATTTCAGATGAGGAAAGGGAATACTTTCAAAACGTGCATACGTAATCAAACACGAGCTTGAACAATAATTAGAAAACAAACACAGAAAGAGAATAAATTAGATACCTAGAACTAGAAGATGAGTTATGAAGAAGAAGATACGATTATTAGAGGAACCACCCACATGCCACAGCGACGTTTTGGTTTGTGTTGTACTAGGGTCTAGGGTTTTCTTATTTTATAGATTTTGTTTTCAAGTCTTTAATTTTAACTCTTAAACTAACTCCAAAGATATTGGCAACTCAACCAAAAAACAAAAATGGATAAATGATAAATCTAAACTAAACCAAAAAAATATAAAGCTATATAAAATTAATCTAAAATGTAAAAACAAAAAAAATCATTCGGTTTTACGGTTTTAAACCAAACCAAACCGAAACCGGACTCTTAACAAAAATGATAACCAAATGGGTTTTTAGGTTACACCATAACCAAACCATATGATTTATTTTGGTTTGGTTCGGTTCGGTTTTTTCAGTTATGGTTTTTTTGCCCACCCCTAATTTCTGATATTGGTGTAAATTCCAACCGTAATATATACATAATTTGAAAAACAAATTAATTACCATTATATTGATACGAAATAACAATTACTCCTATATCAAAGTAATAAATAGTTTCATCGAATCAAAGTTTGTAAAGCTTTCAAAAATAGGATCACATTATTTGTAAAAACATTTTTTTTTTTGAATAAATTTTATATTCAATAAAAAAAGGTAAACAATTATCTAAATGAAAAAAATAAAAAAGTAAACAATTATTTAAATTAACAAGAAATGTATGGAAAGAAACTTAATGGGTGGGGGCAGTTTGGAATCGGAAAATGAAGTTAATGGAGGCAATTAGGTAATAACAGGAATTTTGCATTTAATCTCTTCCAACCATTCAAAACTTTAGGCAAAACTTTACGTAACAAAGTTGGCAAATATTAAAAAGTTAATGGGTGCAAGTCCTTATTAGATTAGCCCCTGAATAATATAAATAATTAAATATGCATGGATGTCTTCAAATTTTGTAAACACACAAACAATCTCGAGCAGAAAAGTAAAGCAAAGTAAACAAGACAATGAAGCATCAAATGTTATGGTTCGCTTTGGTACTAATAGCCGTCGAAACTAATGCAACGAAGCAAGGAAAGAAAGCAACAATTCCAACATTGATAGTATTCGGAGATTCAATAATGGATACTGGTAATAATAACAATCTTCCTACTATTCTAAAGAGCAACTTCTCTCCTTACGGCAAGAGCTTTCCCGGCGGCATCGCCACTGGAAGATACTCTGATGGAAGAGTTCCTTCTGATCTAATTGGTAATTGTTTGAGATATTCTTACATTTGTTTACATATACAATTATAACTCTTCTTTTTTTTAATCGTGATACATTTGTTTTCAAAACAATATTATCTTAGCTGAAAAATTAGGATTGGCAAAGACACTACCAGCATATTTGAGCCCAAATTTGAAGCCTGAAGATCTTTTGAAAGGTGTAATATTTGCATCCGGAGGAACTGGTTACGATCCATTAACGGCTAAGATTATGGTACATTAATTTTTGTTTATCATTATTGTTAGCTTCGTATACTACAACTGATATTTTTTTTGATTTTTTTTTGTAGTCGGTGATATCGGTGTGGGATCAACTAATATATTTCAAAGAATATATATCAAGGATCAAACAACATTTTGGAGAAGAAAAAATTCAAAATATCTTGGACAATAGTTTTTTTCTCGTGGTTTCTAGTAGCAATGACATTGCTCACACTTATTTAATTCAATCTTATAGATATAATCGTACTTCATATGCCAATTTCTTGGCTGACTCGGCAGTCAAATTCGTAAAAGTAAGTATTTTAAATTTATAAATATATATATAACAATAATAGAATCGTATCCAACGCTAACTATTTTCTATATAATATTTAGAGATTACATAAACTTGGAGCTAAAAATATTGGAGTGTTTAGCGCAGCTCCCGTTGGATGTTTACCACTTCAAAGAACGGTGTTTGGAGGTGTAACTAGAGGATGTGTTACACCTTTAAACGATATGGCAAAACAATTCAACTCAAGACTTTCTAAAGCATTGAATTATTTAGATAAAGAGTTGGATGGTGTTATCCTCTATATTGATGTTTATGATACTCTTTTCGACATGATTCAAAACCCTATAAAATACGGTAAGTTCATTTTTCTTTTTTTCATTTGTACTATATAACATGAACTAATTTATAAGTGAATTATATCTTATTATATGTTTCAGGTTTTGAGGTAGCTGATAGAGGATGTTGTGGTACCGGCTCTCTCGAAGTTTCTTATTTGTGCAACTCATTGAATCCATTCACATGTTCTAATTCTTCGGCCTATGTATTTTGGGATAGCTACCATCCAACCGAAAGAGCTTATCAAGTTATAGTTGATAAATTATTCGACAAATATTTTAGCCAAGTCTTCTGATGATAAACAACATCATTTAGCTTACATACTTGCGTTTCATTGCATTTCTACATCTCATTCTTTTATGTATGGATTCATTATTCGATTTTTCAATGTATTATGCATTACAATAATTTTCAATGTATTATCAAGTTTTTATTCTTCAATTCATTAGCTTCAAGACTCACTAACCAATCATTGACAAAAATAAAATCACTAACCAGTTATTACAAATTGTGATTAACGAATAAAATTCAGTATCCACTATATATAGTTAACCGAATTACTTAACATTTACTGGTATACATCTTGTCCTTGCTTAATAATCTTGATTGCATGTAATTTGGACATGAAATCATAAATCTTAGAAAGATTTCAATTATCAGCAACATTACGATCTCAAATCAGACATAACTTTATTTTTTTAGATTGTTGGTAACTGTTTTTTGATACTCCTAACCGTTTTCTCCAACCGCCTAATCGTACCGTGGTGGTTGGGAGGTTACAATCAAATGTGGTTTGCATGTCATCTTCATTGGGAGAATAAGCAAAAAAAATTGAGCCAAAAAGGCTTTATAATGGGCCTGGCCTTCTTACATTTACATTTCAATTATTCCACCGAGGTTCGACCCAAAGGCCCGTTATTCAGGTTTTAGAAACCCTAATCTTACGACCACCTATATATACATTTCTTGTGTCTCCGCTGAGTTTACTGAATCGAAAATGGCGGAAAGAGGTGGAGAACGCGGCGCTGAGCGTGGCGGTGAGCGTGGCGGTGAGCGTGGGGGTGAGCGTGGTGGTTTCGGACGTGGATTCGGTGGTCGTCGAGGCGGAAGAGACGGTCCTAGAGGACGTGGACGTCGCGGAGGCCGTCCCGCGGAAGAAGAGAAATGGACCCCCGTCACCAAGCTCGGTCGTCTCGTGAAAGAAGGTAGAATCAAGCAGCTAGAGCAGATCTACCTTCATTCTCTCCCTGTGAAGGAGTACCAAATCATAGATCTCCTCGTCGGACCTTCGTTGAAAGACGAAGTTATGAAGATCATGCCTGTTCAGAAACAGACCAGAGCTGGTCAGAGGACGAGGTTCAAGGCCTTCGTCGTTGTTGGAGATGGTAACGGACATGTTGGATTGGGAGTGAAGTGCTCGAAGGAGGTTGCGACCGCCATTAGAGGCGGAATCATTCTTGCGAAGCTTTCTGTGATTCCGGTGAGAAGAGGTTATTGGGGAAACAAGATCGGGAAGCCACATACGGTGCCTTGTAAGGTCACCGGAAAGTGTGGATCCGTGACTGTGAGGATGGTTCCAGCTCCAAGAGGTGCTGGTATTGTGGCGGCTAGGGTTCCTAAGAAGGTTCTTCAGTTTGCTGGTATTGATGATGTCTTCACTTCCTCTAGAGGATCCACCAAAACACTCGGAAACTTTGTCAAGGTCTATTTCTGTTCTTCTCTTTTTAGCAGAGATTGATGATGCATTTGTGAAGTTGTGAATTTCCATAATGTAGCTAAAGAATTATCTAGCTTAGCTGGAAATAGGAATGTAGTGTACAATTGCTTACTTGTTTTCTGTGAAGATAATGTGATAAAGACTTGCACATTTTTATTTTTGTGATTCTTAATCAACCACCATCTGTAGCTGTAAATGTCAATTGCAATTTGTAGAAGATTTTGTCGAGGTTTTGTTGCTGTTCTTCTCTTTTAGGAGAGATTGATGATGCATTTGTGAATTTCCGTATTGTAGCTGAAGAATTCTCTAATTTAGCTGAAAATATGGATGTAATGCACATTTGCTTACTTGTTTTCTGTGAGGATGATGTGATAAAGACTTCACATTTTGTATTTTTATGATTCTTAATTCAACCTCCGTCTGTAGTTGTAAGTGTCAATTGCAATTTGTTGAAGATTTTTAGCACAGTTTTTTCTTGATTATCTTACAACTCAATTGCTTAGTTTGATGGGTGATTGATTGATTCTTGGGTTTGGTGCTGTTGGTGTTATGATACAGGCTACATTCGATTGCCTTCAGAAGACATATGGGTTCCTTACGCCAGAGTTCTGGAAAGAGACGAGATTTTCGAAATCGCCATACCAAGAGTACACCGATGAATTGGCTAAAAAGCAACTCACTGCAGCCAAGGCTATCACCGAGGTTGAAGACCAAGCTTAAAGATTGTACCGCCTTCATGAGGTTGAGTATTATCAGCTAAGAAAAATGGTTTTTTTAGGTTTTGTTGTTGCAAATGTTTTTCCCTTGTTATCTTCTTTGGTTCTGTCGATTTTGATTTTGGAGATTTTATTTAAAGACATATCTGTTTTAGTTCTGTCTTAATACTTTGCTGCAAGTCAACTTTAACGAATGTCATTTTCATTAACATGGTTTTTTAGTAAATTTATCTTCAAAATAGTGTGGAAGATGCACTGCATTGTCTAACTTTAAATACTGGTATATGTTGAATTTGATATAAAGGCCACCTAACATTATTTGCAAATTTTAATCTACAATATATCATATAGAATTCAAGTATAAAACAAAAGGTTTTGGTACCGTATTCCATGAAACATTTGGTGAAATGATTTTTGTTAGAATATATTTTTAAGTGTTATGAATTAAATATATGGATGTCTATCCCAGGAGGTTTAGAATATTCTCGGTTTCTTTATTCTGTTTATTCATCATGCTCTTAAAGTCTATGTAAACCTATATATAGGTCTTTTTATTCATGGAATAATACATAACAATATCTTCTTTTCTCTCTTTTATTCACAACATGTTATCAGCACGATCGTCTCTTCGATCTGTTCTTCCATCGAAAAATGTGAGATTTAATTTATGTCTTATGTTTATATTATTCCGGGATGATAAATGGATGTTTTTTTCCAAATCGATCGTTATGGTAGGCTATGCCTCCACGATCATGATCATATGGTAGACTATGCCTTTTCAGATCAAATGATGGTTATCAATGCTTATCTAGAATAACGATTACCGATTGTCTGTTTTTTTTTATAATCCTGTTTTGAACCATGTTTATTATCGACTCATGGTTCGTCATTATGGATTCACGCTTACCATCAATGGTTGATCTTTGTATCTGATTGTTTTAGAGTTTTGTTAAAATTAAATAGATATTGAGTTTTTGTTATATAAAAATTTTTGTTATATAAAGAAAAGAAAAAGAAAAAACGATTTTAATCGATTAGGGTTTAGGGTGAACTAATTGATTTTAATCATATGGCCAATTAATCTAACCAATTGATTTTGTTCGTCTTATACGACCACATGAAAACGATTTTAATCTATGTCTAAATGGCCGATATCTTTTCAACTGCACATCCCCGTTATTGAAATTATCATTAAGCACTAAAATCGTTGGTCACAATTGATAGAATATTAGATTATTAATGCTTCTCCAATTATGAACATGAAAAAGAAAGGTTATGTTTTCATGTTAAGAATTGCGTAGAATCTTACTGTAGTACTGAAATTAAAATCGAACTTCATCATTGTTTAATTATTATATTTTATGAAACTTGATTATTTTTGTTTTATATTTCGGTAAATTATGTTGAATCTTACGAGCCTTGAATTTGGGGCTCTTGATATCACTGGAGATAATTATTTGGCATGGACATTAGACGCTGAGTTTCATCTAAATGCCAAAGGGTTTGGTGATACAATCACCGAAGGAAATAAACCCGAAAATTAGAATAAAGCTAAGGCTATGATATTTCTTCGCCGTCACCTCCACGAGGGCCTTAAAAACGAGTACCTGACCGTGAAAGATCCAAAAGTTCTTTGGAACAATCTGAAGGAAAGGTATGATCACCAGAAAACTGTGATCTTACCTAACGCTCGTTATGAGTGGATTCATCTGAGACTCCAAGACTTTAAGTCTGTTAGTGAATACAACTCAGCCATGTTACGGATTACATCCAAATTGGAACTATGCGGGGAGAAAGTCACAGATGCTGAAATGCTATAGAAAACATTCTCTACTTTTCACGCAAACAATATTGTCTTGCAGACACAATACCGTGAAAGGGGATTCCAGAAGTATTCCCAGCTTATATCTTGTCTCCTCGTGGCTGAGTAGAATAACGAGCTCTTGATGAAAAATCATGGTTTACGTCCAACTGGCTCTCCATTCCTTGAAGCGAATGTGACATCGTATGATAGGAAAGAACAAAACTACGCCAATAATAGTGGCCGAGGAAGTGGCTATAGACGTGGTCGTGGACATGGACGTAGACACGAATTTGGTCGAGGTCGAGGCCGAGTTTCTTTCAAGAAATCTTATTCTCACCAGAAGTGGGAAAAGAAAGAAAGATGGTAACAAGCAAGAGAAAGAAACGTATGAGAATAAATGTTACCGATGTGGAACAAAAGACCATTGGGCTCGTATGTGTCGTACACCAAAGCATTTTGTTGATCTCTATCAATAATCATTGAAGCAAAATGGAAAGAAAGTGGAAACAAATTTGGTGTACGAAGATGGCGAATATGATTTTGATTATGGTGATAAGACCCACCTGGAAGTTACTGATTTCCTTGCCCATGCTGAGAAGAAGTGATTTATAGATTCGTTATTGTTTTAGTTATGATTTTTTTCCATTCATAACTTTGTTGCTTGGCTTTTGATTTTTATTCTATGAATTTGTTACTTTGCTGCATGGTTGAATTAATTTGATTTATTATGATTATGATTCATCTTATTTTATTTATTTGAAGAACAATGAATGGCGAAGATTTATGTTTGGCAGACAGTGCGACTAGCCACACCATTCTGAAAGATAAGAGATATTTTTCTCATTTGATAATGAAAGATGCTAGTGTGAGCACTGTATCGGGTAGTGCAAAGATACTTGAAGGCTCCAGAAGAACACATATGTTATTGCCTATGTGAACGCAATTTGAAATCGATGATGCGTTATACTCTCCCAAGTCTAAGAGAAATCTTTTGAGTTTTAAAGATATCCGCAGAAATGGATATCATATTGAGACTATGAGCAAGGGAAGTGATGAATATCTTCATATCACTAGTATTTCTCAAGGCTCTAAAAATATTTTGGAAAGACTACCCGCACTCTCCACAGGAATGTACTATACTAAGATTAGTACAATTGAGGCAAATGCCACAGTAAACCAGAAGTTTACTGAAAACTTAAGCGTTTGACACGAACGGTTAGGCCATCCCGGTTCGATAATGATGCGAAAAATAATAATGAATTCATGTGGACATTCATTAAAGAACCATGAGATTCGTCCTAAAGACTTCTCATGTGCTGCCTGTTCTTTAGGCAAGCTTATCATACGGCCTTCACCAGCAAAGATAAATTCGGAATCAATTAGTTTTCTGGAAAGGATACAAGTAGATATTTGTGGGCCGATTCACCCACCGTGTGGAGCCTTTAGATATTTTATGGTTCTAATTGACGCATCGACTAGATGGTCACATGTATCCTTGTTATCGACCCGCAACTTGGCGTTTGGGAGGCTACTTGCTCAATTGATTAGATTACGAGCACATTTTCCATATTTCCCCCTAAAGGCAATTCGCCTTGATAATGCTGGTGAATTCACGTCTCAGGCTTTTAATGATTATTGCATGTCTATTGGAATAAGTGTTGAACATCCGGTAGCACATGTTCATACACAAAATGGTTTATCTGAATCGCTAATTAAGCGTTTGCAGTTGATTGCTAGACCATTACTTATGAAATGAAAACTCCCAATCTCTGCTTGGGGACATGCTATATTACATGCGGCAGAATTAATTCGCATCAGGCCAACGAGTAATCATAAGTTCTCCCCATCACAATTGATTTTGGGTCATGAACCAAATATTTCCCATCTGAAAGTTTTTTGGAAGTGCTGTGTATGTTTCAATTGCTCCACCACAGCGATCTAAGATGGGACCTCAAAGGAGGTTGGGAATATATGTTGGATTCGATTCTCCACTGATAATTAAGTTTCTAGAGCCATCCACGGGGGATTTATTTAAGGCTCGATTTGCAGACTGTCATTTTAATGAATCAGTCTTTCCAACATTAGGGGGAGAAAATAATCAGTTGGGAAAAGAAATCCGCTGGAATGAATTATCATTGTCTTATCTTGATCTTCGGACTAAAGAATGTGAATTAGAAGTCCAAAAGATAATTCATTTGCAGAGCTTAGCAAATCAGTTGCCAGACTCATTCTCTGACCCAAATAAGGTGACAAAGTCACATATACTAGCTGAAAATACTCCGATTAGAATTGACGTCCAAGAAGGACAAAATCAAGCTACTAGAGAGTCTAAGGCACGCTTAAAGCGTGGTAGATCTATTGGTTCCAAAGATAAGAATCCTCATAAACGAAAAGGAGCAGAAATTGACAATGGTGAAACCGAGGATGCTAATAATATTGATGGATCTCTGGAAGAGACCAAAGACATGAAAAATAATGAAATTCAGGTACCTGAGAATGAAGAGATCTCAATTAGTTATGTCATGTCTGGAATGAAATGGAACCGAAAGCAAATCGACGTCGATGAAAATTTTGCATGCAATGTAGCGCTTGATGTTATAAACGAGAATGAGGATCATGAACCAACGTCTATTGCAGAGTGTACACAAAGAAATGATTGGCCAAAATGGAATGAGGCAATAGACACATAATTAAAGTCTCTTTCAAAGAGAGAAGTTTTTGGACCAGTAGTCTGTACACCTGAAGGTGTTAAACCAGTGGGACATAAATGGGTCTTTGTGCGAAAGAAGAATGAAAATGGTGATATTGTGAGACACAAGGCACGTTTAGTTGCACAAGGGTTCTCACAAAGATCTGGAATTGATTATGAAGAGACATACTCTCCTGTGGTGGATGCAACAACGTTCAGGTTCCTTATCAGTCTGGCAATAAAAGAAGGACTTGATTTACGTTTGATGGATGTAGTCACAACCTACTTATATGGGCCACTGGATAATGATATTTATATGAAAGTTTCAGAAGGATTTAAACTGCCAGAAGCAAATCCTAGTTCTCGAGAACAATACTGCATAAAGTTAAATCGATCTCTGTATGGATTGAAACAATCAAGGCGTATGTGGTATAATCGCCTTAGTGAGTATTTGTTAAGAGAAGGGTACAAGAATGACCATATCAGTCCATTCATCTTAATAAAGAGATTTGAGCAAGGATTTGTTATAATTGCAGTGTATGTTGATGATTTAAATATCATTGGAACTCATGCAGAGATTTCCCAGACAATAGAGTATTTGAAGAAAGAATTCGAGATGAAAGATCTCGGTAAAACGAAGTTTTGTTTGAGATTGCAAATTGAGCATCTAAATAATGGAATCTTGGTGCATCAAACGACATACACAGAAAAGGTGCTTAAAAGGTTCTTTATGGATGATGTACACCCTTTGAGTAGCCCTATGGTTGTAAGATCACTTGATGTGTTAAGAGATCCCTTTCGTCCTCAAGAAGACGATGAAGAAGTACTTGATCCTGAAGTACCATACTTAAGTGCAATAGGGGCATTGATGTACCTTGCTAGTTGTACAAGACCTGACATATCATTTGTAGTAAATTTATTGGCAAGGTTTAGCTCATGTCCAACTCGAAGGCATTGGAATGGGATTAAACATATATTTCGTTACCTCAAAGGTACGAAATACATGGGTTTATTCTTTTCTAACCTATCCAAAGAAGACTTGATTGGTTTTGTAGATGCTGGATATTTATCTGATCCACATAATGCTCGATCTCAGACAGGATATGTATTCACATGTGGTGGTACCGCTATTTCCTGGCGTTCTATGAAGCAAACCATCACATCTACTTCTTCTAACCATGTTGAGATTTTAGCTATTCACGAAGCTAGTCGAGAGTGTGTATGGTTAAGGTCTGTCCTTCAACATATACGAGAAAATTGTGGTTTATCGAAAGGGAAAGAAGCTCCGACGATTATGTACGAAGACAATGCTGCATGCATCTCTCAACTTAAGGAAGGATACATCAAAGGTGATAGAACAAAGCACATTCTACCAAAATTCTTCTTCACACATGACTTGCAGAAGAATGGCGATGTTCGTGTCCTACAGATTCGTTCAAGCGATAATTTGGCGGACTTATTTACCAAGGCGCTTCCAACTGCTTTCAGAAAGTTGGCTCATCTTATTGGATTACGCCGTCTCAAAGATCTAGACGGATGTACACATGAGAGGGAGTAAATGCGCGCTTCACTCTTTTTCCCTTAACAATGGTTTTTCCCATTGGGTTTTCCTAGAAAAGTTTTTAATGAGGCAGCATCTTACGCGCTTTACTACTATTCCATTATAATGGACATCCAAGGGGGAGTGTTATGAATTAAATATATGGATGCCCATTATAAGACCCATATTCTAGGAGGTTTAGAATATTCTCGGTTTCCTTATTCTCCTTATTCATCTTGCTCCCCAAGTCTATGTAAACCTATATATAGGTCTCTTTATTCATGGAATAATACACAACAATCTCTTCTTCTCTCTCTTTTATTCACAACATTAAGGGTTTTCTGCAAATCAACGTGGTTTTTTTTTTGCAACTCTACCCTCGACTTGCAGAAAATGCAGGTCAACCTACCAAGTCTGAGTCAACCAGCTATATAACCCTCGTCTAAATCCCGTATATAAGTTATCAAAACGACGTCGTTTCGGCTGTTTTCTTTTCAAACTAAATAATGCAAAATCAGGATTCAAACTCATAACCTCGTATACACTTACCACGCCTGCATTACCATTATGTCGAGATCGTTTTTGTTGTCCTAACCAATATAAGTATATATATATATATATTACAACGATGTGTTTTGTCCTTTGAATATATTTGTCTTTCTTCTTCGTTTCATATGAATTATCGTTAAAATATACACTTCCCGTCAAAATATCATTTGCTTACCAAAAACCGTAAAATCGGATTTCCTGCCAAAACCGCGAAATCGCGTTTTTCCGTCAAAACAGCAAAATCACGTTTTCTCGTAAAAACCGCGAAATCGCATTTCCCTGCCAAAACTGTGAAATCGTGTTTTCCCGTCAAAACTGCAAAATCGCGTTTTCCCGTCAAAACCTCAAAATCAGGTTTTCCTGTCAAAATCGCGAAATCGCGTTTTCTAAGACTTGGTAGGTTGACCTGCATTCTGCAAGTCAAGGGTAGAGTTGCAAAAAAAAAAACCACTTGAGGGGTTGATTTAAAAAAAACCCAATTTTTAATGATACTGAATTGAATAGTAAATTTTTTTCTGTGGTATGGTAGTTTTACAAAAGTTAAATTGGGAAAGTAACACTTTTTTAGTAGTAGTACATTTCCAAAAGAGATTTTATTTTTAGGGATAATTGCAAATACAAATTTGGTTATATTACTATTCAGAAATACAACTAAGCGTGGTCATTTTCAATTGTACCACTATTTTGAATTGTGTTGACTAAACTACCCTTCCTCCTTGTAGACGTCAAAATCGGGCAAAAAGATACGAGAGAAAAACTGTGTTAAAGACGACAGAAAAACCAACAAAATTCCGATCGATTTACATAGTTTCAGATTTGTTTAGATCATAAAGGTACACTCGCAATCTATCTTCTTCCTTGGTTTGCCGATCTAAACCTTAGATTCCTCAATTTTACTGATTTTTGAAATTTTCTCAAACCCTCTATCCAAATCAAATTTTCCAAATAGGTGAGACTTATGGTCGATGATCCCGATTTTGTCTCAATGGTCGATGATCCCGATCAAAATTACATTCTCGGATTTCTAGCTGTTTGAACCCATAAGCTATAGTTGTTTCTCAACACACCCTTAGGGTTTAAAACGCAAAAGCTAAACAAGTGAGGGTTACATTTGTTTTTAGTTCAAGAAGCTATATTTTTTCACAATGTTGTTGTTAAATTCAAGATTTTGTGTTCATAGCCTGAGATTTTTTGATAGATTCTACGTTTAGAGCTTCGAATTTCGATAGGATTAGTTTTGAGGAGCATGTTTATAAGTTTATAATTTTATTTACAAGACCCTTTGAAGGTCATGATTTTGCTTATTTCATGATTTTGCTTCATGAGTATTGCATCACAAATAGGGAAATTCAGATATTAGGTCGAGTTGTTTGGTTGGGTATAAGGAAACATGAAGAGGGGAAATCATGAGATTGTTGTTCTGAATAGACCGATTGTGTTTTGATCAACTGTTCATGTGTTATCCTTAGCATATCTACTAATTTATAAGGGTACAAATTAAACACAAGAGAGTATCAACAAATCCCTTTACCCAATCTCTTGTCTTTAATCTATACTATTTCTCCACAAGATCGATGATTCTTTTCCATTCGGTGTCAACATTTGTCTCAACCAAGTTCAAATACGTATTGGGATCACCAAAAACACAACTAACAGAAACCTGAAAATTTGAAAATTGATCAAATACAACATCACAAAATTTAAAAAACCTTATAAAACAGTGCACATATATAAACAAATTAAAAGAGCGAGGCTTTACCTTTTCTGTAGTTGCAACTTTTGTTACCTTGTCCTCATATGGTATTTTAGTTTCTACCTAGTGTAAACACAAAGGGAAAACTTGATAACACCATATTTTACATGTTTTTAGGGCTTTCATAGGTTTTTAATCTCACTTTGTATAGTTTTGAGATCTTTTCATGCATTTGAGTCTTTTTTCTCCTTGTCATATGTGTGTTTTTTTGCATTTTCATTTCATTTGTGATCTTTTTAGGTGTTCTTGGAGCCAAAGGTAAGGAGAGACTTGAGCATGGATGAGAAATAAGACAAGAGGAGCAAGAAAAGATGAAAAACATACTTTTAGAAGAAAAGTGTAGAAGGGAAATGCAGAGGCCGTCCAAAGTGCTTTAAACAACGACTCATATGAAGGGTTTCCATGTGGATTTAGCTTCGGTGGTCTTCATGAAAGTCGTATATGATTGAGATATCTTTCCAATGGAGGTGGTTTCAAGTCATTCGGAGTATCAGTTCAAAAGATACATCAAATTTAGTGAACATATGTCTGTCTGGCGCGCAAACAGAAGTCATTTCGGGGTCATGCATCGGGGTGAGGCAAACGATGTGGACTCCCAGAAAATCACAGGAGAATCCTCGGGGTCATGAATCGGGGTGAGGCATACCGATGCAACCTTTCCCATCTCTTAAAACATCGCACATTGGTGTGCATCATACCGATGTGACTTATGCGAACCATTTTTCTATAATACCCTCTTATGTTGTAATAAACCCTAAGTTTTCTTCTTGTAACATTGGGGGCTCGACCCAAACTCTCTTTTGAGGGATTTTGATTGTTATTCATACAAATGTCATTCTAGAGAAGATTTCTTCACTCTATCTTTATATTATGTTTATTTGATTCTTGTTCTTCATTTCTATGTTTTTTTCTCTTGTGTTCTTCATGTTTTTGTGAATTGACTTTTTGTTGGATTTTGGATTTTGCTTGATTTGGATGGTTCGATGGTTGATATTTGATGCTTAGGACTAGATAAACATTTGTTCTCATGTTAGGAGGGATCTTAATGCTAGAATCGAATTGACAACTCATTTTAGAACTTAAGACATTTCTCGCTCGGAAGGTATTCGATGAAATGTCTAGAAAACTTCTAAGCATGCAATTCAATTCTTAGCCAATGGAAATTGATGATTAAGGTGAATTGTTGACTTGTATGGACTAATGCTTAATGATTATGGATCATTTAGTTGCGAACAGAAGTTCTTGATAACTAGATGATTTGTCAATGGATTAATATCATGGAAGTGAACTAATCTACTTGTGTGATCCATGTCATAAGAATGAATGTGCATTGAATGTTTAGGCATCTTTAGTCAATGGTTGATTGATGGTTAGATGATGATGATTTAGGATGATCTTGGATGAGTCTTTCACTTAGGTTGGTTCTTAATGCTAGATTCGACATTAAACCAAAACCTAGTACTACACCTTAGATTAGTTAGATTTTTGGTCTCATCCCATGCATTAGGGATAGATTCGAGTAAGC